>BPLR01011276.1:0-71995 GCA_021605095.1 Caerostris extrusa
AATAACCACACATTGTCATAAAATCATCATAATCCTTTTCTTTTAGTGAGTATCCGCTTGAGAAAAAATAGAGAATCCTTAATAATGTGACATAAAATTTAAATACTTTTTATGCGAAGAATATTCTTAGATTAATTCATACACGAGTTATGACAGAGTTTTAATACGAAACTTGAGGTCATAAATAAAAACAATCCATAAAATCAGCTGCTGTTCTTTTAATCGCCACTGAGTGATAGCGCGAAAATATACGAGCAGTTAGTTTCGCGATGGAAATTAGAGATAACAACTGGAAAAATAGACGGATGGAATTGAAAATAAAGGCAAAGGCAAGACAAGCGCAAGCACTTTGCACCGACGCCACTCACTTAGCACTGGCCCAGGAGGTGCGTAGCTTGAAGATAGGCTACGGACGCGGAGTGCAACAGTGTTCGGCAACTCTACGACAGAAGTTCAGACCGGGGACCTGCGGATTAAGCGGACTCCGAGCCACCGCAAATATCCATGGCATCGTCGGGACACAAAAACCAAAACCTGTAGGCAGAGCGCCGAGTGTTAGGGCACTCTACATCAGGGCCTCAAATTTGAATGAGTTTTTAAAAATTTTAATAATTAAAAAATTGTTCACACATGCGCAGTTTGTAGCATTAATGGATTTGTGTCTTCTCATGTTTCGCAATGGGTAGTGATATACAGACTCATGTTACGCTTAAAAAATACAACATAAGAACAGCTACGCATACCACTATTTGCTGCATTTGTTTTTTCTTTAGATGCAGAGAAAAACTTTACTTTATTTGAGGCAGATTTCCTCAAGTTGAATACGCTATTACCTCAAATTGTGGATTTTATTTGGATCAGATGGATCCCAAGCATGGATCGACATTTCTCTGACCTATTGAACCTTACTTACGAGACAGCACGAATTCAAATGATTTGTGGATCTCCTGATCTAAGCTCGCAAAGTGAGTGTTCTAATGCCGAGAAGGAAAAAAGGAAAAAAGCCACAAAAACTGCTTAACCGTGACATGTTAAAATTAAAAGCAAAATCGGAATATATTAGTTAGCTTGAATTAACAACTTGAAAATAATTATAATATATCCTTTGAAAAATGCAGTAAGATCCATGTCTACTGTCGTTGCCAGCACTGCGGATTGGCAACATTAGGAATTGCAAAATTGTAATTCTTTATTTTCTAAAAGCTTAACCTGGTGTTCCGTGATGTAACAAATGGTAGAAATAATTTACTACCCCAAAGTGAATTTTGTCTTTTGTTGTTTCCTACTGTCGAACAAAATATGTTCTCCGAAAATTGTTTGAATGTGTATAACTCACATTCTCATCCTCTTCATTTCCTTCTATTAGTCCACACTCTCCCTTATATATATATTGTTCAAATTTCCAATCGTTCGCAAATATTTTTATTCCTATCCGTTTTGTGCCTCAAATACATTTTTTTTTAAACTTGTGGTGGATGACACTGGATGTGAATACAATTCCAAATATTAATCTCATTCATTAAATTTAATTGTTCATTTTAGTTTTTTTAGATTATAGCATGTAATTACCAATAGATGGCGCCAGATAAACTTAAAAAAAATGAATGAAAATTATTTATAAAGGACTTTCTGCAATAGAGAGTGAAAAAGAAGTAGAATTGACTCCAAATATTTTTTTATATTACTTGTTTTTTTTTTACTTTTTTATGTCCGATAATCGAATGCCTTTTATTTATTATCCATCTCACAACGCTATTTATTTGCAATAAATGATCATGCCAGGTGATGTTTTCTTCCCAAAACTGACTATTATTTTCTTACCTTGAATTTGGTCATCATCAGGGCTCGTTTTTAGCATGATCGGGGAGTGTGAATTTCACTTTTTATGTGAAAGGGAAAAAGATAGAAGACACGATATCTCGATAAAACACCTAATATTCCCATGGATAGGATGAGCTCTTATTCTATGCGGCCGGGCCTTCAAACAAACGGGCGATTCCAGAATCAATGTCTCTTTTTTGCTGTGCCCGGTCATGTTGAAACTACTTTACGTGACGGGAATATGTAAGCGCTGGTTGTTCGCGCAATTCTTGTCTCTCTCGTTGCAATACTTTGAAGGCAGTCCAGCCGTGCTGCTTTTATTGCTTGAATTTCATGAACCCTTTTAGGATTGTATTATAACATATACTTAGTAGAGAAAGTAAGACCCATTTTTAATTTAAAAATACCCGCTTATGGAATTTCAATTTCTTCTTTTCTTTTTAGCGCTGCCGTGGCACTGTCCTTGACATCTGTGTGAAAGTTGACGTCAAAATATCTTCATCAGCGTTTGAGCTATGCTTGGCTTTTTGTGAGACCGATTACTCTTTTGAAATGACTTTGAAATCATTCAGCAAAGAACTTGCTTTCACTCTTTGTTCGCGAAATGTATACAAGTTTGCAGAATGCATTCGGTGACATTTCTCATATCGGATAGAAATGTTTACAAAGTGGTATAAACAGTTCAAAAAGGCAGAGAACGCGCTGAAGACGACCCTCCACGTCAACCGACGAAGCTCTCACGTTCAAAAAATTGAATATTGCGATTTGCAAACCGTCGATTTACCAGGAGTATCTTGCTGGTGATGGAATTTTAAAAGGATGGGTCCATTCCATTTTTTGGGCCTCAAACGTCAAATCTCGATGGGTACCGAAAATACAGAATGCGCCAGCATTCACACTGCATGTATTCTTCGTGACTTTTTTTCGTGACATTTTGAAGACCATCCCTGCCGATGACTTGCTAACGCATTGAGGATTGAAAAGAAGTTGGCACAAGTTCGTTGTGTTCGAGTGGATCTCTTTGAAGGCGATGAAATAAATTTGTAAGAATAAAGAGATTTTGAAGAAAAAAAAATAATTGGTCTTTACTCTTTTTTGTCACAGTAGTACTTTTTTGAATACAGTCCAAGCTCAAGTCGTTTTTCTTGTTACCCTGAACCCTTCACCATATTAAAGTGACTCTGAAGTGGGTGAAAATTTTTGGTTAGAATCTAGATTACTTATTTCATGATGTAAACTACAGTATGTTTAATTCCTGTTATCACCACAAAACTCAATGTTCAAACTCAAAATTCATTTTTACCTCAATATGACTTCATTTTTTTAATATATAAAAAAGAAATATAACAATCCTCCCTTACCCTAGCATTTTTTGGGCAAAATTTACAGGGCTTCCATAAAGTCTCTTTACAATTTAAAAATTGCCAAGGCAAATGAAGACAAAAAAAAAAAAAAAATTGCAACATTTGATTTTAATTTTTATTTTATTTTACATCTTTATATTTTGTACCATTTATTGCAGCAATCATTTCAATATTGCAACGTTTTCCATATTCTCTGTAGCATAACCTCCTCCATGGTGATCTCAACTTTAGATCAGTTATGCCCCGGACCACTATTCGATATTATTTGAATAACGCCATAGAAAGAAGTTACAGGGAGTGATAGTTGTGTAACATAACCCCTACATAACACATAGCTATGTTATATTAAAGGTGTCCAGGATTATTGATCAAATACACAAGAGATGGCTTATATAATGCAGAGATCATTGATGGCTTCATTGATTAGTTAAAGTGAGCATGGCAAGAAATCGAGTATCGTCTTGATGGACAACAAATGTACATATACATTACATTAAAATGAAGTGAGACAAAAATAAATACCCTTAAATACAATTCCACCACCGATTGTGTGGAAAGGTAGACATCCGTTTTAAGAGCGGAAAGGGATGAGACGATTCCTTTTGAGGGGTGTTCAGATAGTACATGCGACGCAAAACACTTTGAAAAAAATTTAAAGAAAGTTAGAAGAAGAAGTTTAATAATAACTATTCACATTTCATTTGATATTAAGTAACTTAATATTTTAATTAAGAACAATTAAATTAATTTCATTATAAGTAAAAATCCCTCCCAAATGACATTTTTCTAACCTTATTTCTATAAGTGTGTTTACTTTTGTAACAATGTTAACTTATTTGTCTATTCATTTGCATTTGTAATCCAAAGGGTTTTGAGGTTTCTTGTGTACGTTTAAGATATATTTTCTTTGATTTTTACTATTGTCATTAATTAATGTTTGGATTTCTACAAACCACATTTTTGTCATGCAAGAAATACAGAAAGTTTTTTCATGCGTTAAATTCTAAAAACAAAATTTAAGCATTTCTTTTAATTCGAGATTTATCCCAATTGATCATCGTTCTAAAATGCATCGAAAAGTCTACAAACGCACGTTCTAGGCTTTTTGATTATAATTGAAAATAAAAAGTAGGATTGGCCTCAAAGTCTGCAAATTCTCTCCTGGACGTAGGCCGGGGTCTTCTTCCCGCTCCTTCTCCTAGAACTGCAGAAATATTAAAAGAAAACTTAGATTAGATGTAATATTCTCGTCATGTATTCATTTTTAGAGCCACCTCCACACAAAGGCGTTGATTGGCGGAGTGTCAACCCATCAAACTACTGAGGCTTGTTGTGGGTCAATGCTTTTATGTCTCGTCCCGTCAATGCCTTTTCACAATGTCAATGCAGATTTCTTTTATTTCAGGAGCAATTGAAAGAGGGCATTTGTTTAAAATATTTTTAAATTTAAAGTTAATTTTTAATTAAGAATTTTTTTTATTAAATTTATGTAGAGTTTTTGACTGAATAATTACACTATGTTGATATGAAAATTTAATTAAAGCCAGAAATAAAAATTCGCATGTCAACTTTATATAAACGACAATTGATAAACCGTGGTATTAAAACATTTTTAATGATGACTTTTTATTAATTATGTTTATAAATTATTGATTCATCTGCGTTGAATCAAAAGTATTTATTCGCCGCAATTGAATAATCACCACTGAATCTTTTTTAATTCTTATTTATCTAAATATATTTAACGGAAATATATACTTCATTGAATATGTTTCATTGAACGATTTTAATTCTTTACATTAATAAAGATTACTACTAAATTAAGAAGGTTTTTTTAAAGAAAAACATTTGAATTGATTATTAAACTAATTTATCTATTTTAATATTGATCTACTCATAAAGTTAAGATTTTTAGTATATCAACTAAATCTAAATTAAACGTATTATAGCCATGTGAATCGGCAATAATTAAAAAGTTGATTTTAGTATCGCCTTAATAAATGATTTGCAACATGTTGACTGAACGACGGCAATTCTCTTTGCTTAACAATTAACAAATAATTTAAACAACAAGAATAAATTTATGGGAGTAATAGTTCTCAAGTTTTTAATATTGCATTAATACAACAATCTCACAGAAGCTTGAAAAGTTTGATTTCTATTTTAATCGCCAATCTTTATTCCTAATTTCGCCAAATCACCAAATCAATGCCAATGTACGAAACGTGGACGATGCTTATAAAAATTTCAAAAGAATATAGATATATTATTTACTACCATTATGCGTGCTATATATTTTTTAAATTCACCTCGTATTCGCAATTGAATATAATTTTATTTTTTTTTTTCCTGTAATTTTTGAAATTTTTATTAATTTTTTTTTTGTCATTTTTGAAAATTAAAAGAATATTTGAATTGTACTTAAATTTTAAATAAAAAAATCATTTGGAATAAAAAAAAAAATATTATAATAGAATTAACAAAAAGTTTAAAAAAGTAATCACTGTCCTGACTACTTGTTTGTTCTAGAATTTTTATCTGTAACTTTAATTGATGCACGTTTCGAGCGAAATTCGATAGAACATTTTTTTAATGGCGAGATTGGGATACTAAAATAGCATTTACCGAAAGAAGAAATGATTTATACTTACGTGAAAAGTTGCACATGTATAGACACTTAGAATAACGTACACAAAACTACAAACCAACTGGGTGTTTAGAGGCTCTACTCATGAAAAAAGGAATATGTGAGTAAAACAAAAAGAAAAAAATATATATTATGAAACAGAATACATAAAAAGAGTATACCATACGAGCGGTTTAACAAAACATTTGTTTAATATTGGTAGAGTACACAATTATCTGTGGTTATCTATTATCTACTTTCTATCTTATCTATTATCTACTCTGATTTCTCTGAGGAATACATTTTCGGGCATGGAGGGTTAAGGACATTGTCGATAAATTCTCTTTCAAACGAAATATGTAGCTGAACATATGCAGAAATAAACTATTGTAAATGAAGAGTAAGATCTTTATTGGCCAAAACATAGTTTAGAAGACGAGGAAATTCGGCAACGTTTTCGTCGCCAAATAATCTCACCTTAAAATTCAATTCGTTTAAAACTATATTTTAATCCGAGGCGCTACTTGTAACTGGGAGCCAAATCGGCGATCAAAGAAAAAGTTATCCAAAATTCCCTCACCCTTCCAACTGAGATTTTACCCTTGGCCAAATTGCAATTAACGAAAAGGAAATTTGGCGAATTTTCGCCTCTTGGCTAATTATTCTATTGGCTCAAGTAAAATAAAACACACTATATTCACGCGATATAATTACTAAAAACAGATAATATAGCAGAAAAACAGATTTAAATATAGCAATTTTAATGTGTGAATTTCATTTTAAAGCAAATCTCGTATGCGTAACTGTGTAAATTATATGATATTTAGGTTCAGTCACATGCAAAAATGCAAATTAAACGTGAAATGAGATTAATTTAAAGTAATTATTTAAATTCTGTTTGTTTTATGTGTTTATACAAGGATTGATTTAAAATCGGCATTTTCTACCAAATCTAAAATTTAGTAAATAAGTTAGTTTTCGAAAGAATTTTTGCTTTCAAGGTAGAAAAGATTTTGTATCTCATTTTCAATTACATATCTTAATTCCTATATATATCTAATTCAATTATGTATCTCAACTCAATATATTTAAAATTTTTAAAAAAAAAAAAAATTCTTGTAATAATTAATTAATGTGATTAAAAATTCAAGAATTTTTTATAATAGAAGAATTTGCCTGTTTTTCCTGTCTATAAATTGATTTATATGAATTATTATAAGTTAGATATCAATAAATTCCAATCAATTGTATTTCAATTGTCTTGTATTTAGTTTCACTGCATATTTTTAATAACATATTGAAAGAAAGTCTGTAGAAAATATACTCACATCATCTTACCGAACTTGCCCATCCTTGTCGTAAATTCTTTTCAGCGAAAAACAAGTTTAAAAAAGCAATTTAATAGCGTTTAGAAAGTCAGTTTAAAATTTCACTTTTACTGAACGCTAAAAATTCAATATGGCGGCCGAAATGGAAAAGATATAAAATTCATTTGCACTGACGTCATATCATCTGATCTCCACAATTAATTTTATTGGCTGAATTAATCACCTCATATGACATCATTCATCCAGTGATGCCATTACAAGATACGTATTTAATTCAAATAGGAATATTTTAAATAAATATAAAAGAAAAAGAAAACAAAAATTTTTTTTAAGTACTAAATATAATTTTTCAACACTTACCGCTGATAAAAATTTATTTTCATTTTTAAATGATTCAATTATTAATTGAAACTTATTTCGTAGTCGTAAAAATTTATGATTATAAATATTTGATTATAAAAGTTAAAAGTATTATGATTTTTAATTTATTTAAGATGATTAAAAATCATATTTTTTTTATTATTTACGGAAATACTTTTATTATTTAAAATCATAACACTTTAATTTATTTAAAGTATTATGATTTTAATTAAGAATTACAATATAATTTATTGATTTTATTTTATATTATATATTTATATACAATTCATTTATATTTTTAAAAGATTTATATGAATTTCAATATTAAAATATGTTTAAAATTTCAAGTCCAATTGATATAAACATGTTATTTCGGAATAAGGATATTGTCACAATGGATGAATATTCAGACATTTTTGTAATGATTTTAACTTTCTCCGCGAATTAAATTTAGATGAATAAAAAAACTGAATGTCATCCATCTATTCAGAAAATAGGGCGGAGTCACCGTCTGTGATCATTAAAATAATTCTTCGCTTTAAAATATGTCTGGAAAACGAACAAAGAATCGGAAGCTATAATTTTTCCTTTTACGAAGAGATATACATTTATTCGATTAAAAAAATGTGTCATAGCATGATTCTAATATTTTTAAGCGCAAAATATGTGATATAATTAATCAAAAATAAATAAATGTCAAAATTTACATTTCACTGAGTAAAATATTTAAAAAATGCATACCCATCAAAAGCATTTCATGATTTAAAAGAGGATGCAACCTCCCAAAGAATTACCTCAATATTTTTATACATCTCTATAGAAGTAAATAAAATTATAAAATCTGATTTCATCTGACGAAAACCGAAAAAAATATAATAATAATATGACGTTCACCGACTAATGCCAAAACATATTTCTTAACCTAAGATAGTGTTCATGCTGTTCTACAAAATTTAGCATCTAAAAATAGTATTATGAAGTTACAATTGCCGAGGTTCGGATATATTTAACACATTACAAAAGAAAAGATCCATTTATATGCGGAAAAAAAGGCGAAAAAGACTTAAAATGTTAGTTCAGAGAAAAAAAAAAAAGGAAAATTTTGCTCAAGACTTTATTATTACTACTGGATTCTCTTATAACAGAAAACATAAAATAACTTGGCACAAAAATTGGGGGCGTTGGGATTTGGCGACTTTTCTGGCCGCCAATTAGGCGAAAATCAACAAATATGGTAACCAAGGTATCTCCAAAAGAACGATTTGCCAAGATTAATTTACATGGTTTAATTCAATTACTGGTAGAACAGGGGTCTCCAAACTTTCCAGCCTTAGGGCCACACTGTTTACTCCAGTAAGTACCAAGGGCTAAAACCATTTTAATTTTTCTGCCATTATCTATAGACTAGTCGCCGAGTACGCGCTCTCAGCGTGCATACGCTTGCTAAATTAGCTGGTTCATTACTGAAATCTCTTTTAATAATTGGTACAAGTAAAATTGATCCACAACTATCAACTATTATCAGTGAAAATTCACAATTAATCTCATTAGTATTTTTACAAGTGAATACCCCGTTGTTTCATTCGCGTTCATTTAGCTTTTCCGTTCCTGAGGGATTTTCAGGACAAAAATATGTTTGATTCAGGATATATGCATTCCAAACATCGATATACATACATATGGATACTCTTTACCCCAACATAACTACCGAGGGTAACCGCGGGATGTTCACTAGTTTATAATGTTAGCGGGATTCATTTCAATTATTTGTTAGTTGTTTTGCTTAAGTTACATTTTCTGCGTATTATGCTTGTCCTTAAGCTTTACCTAGAAAGTCAACAAAACCGAGTTATTATCATTCTGTGTTTTTTTTTATCTAACTTATTACAGCAACAATAAGCTATTCGCTGTCGCGGGGCGGATGGATGACACTGGCGGGCCGGATTTGGCTCTCGGGCCGAAGTTTGGAGACCCCTGTTGTAGAATAATCATTTTAATAAAGATTCGTTTCACTTCGATTGTTTTCTTTCCTTGTGTACTGACCAAAATATTTCGATTAATCATGTCTGGTATTGAGGAATTTTAATTTGAGAAAAAAATGTTAATATTGGAAGGAAGGTTTTACAGAAGAAATTTCTTCAGTCATTTGGAATGCCAAGACCAGGAATTTAAAAGTTAATGAATGTATGTTTGAAGTTTGATTGCTAATGACGTGTATCCTAATTAGGGAAATAATGGTATTCCTAATTGCGGAAATAATGGAAGTGGTATTCTCATCAACTTTTATCTTTCGTAACCGTTGTTACGAAAGATAAGCTTGATGGACGATCAATTAAATGGAAATGCAGAACGAGATTCAACGCTGTTGCACAAAATTATTATAGATCCAAAAGAACAAAGTTGTGAATCTCTTAATCACAAATGAATTTTTGCGATATTATGAGAAGTACTTACGACTGGATCCGGGGGCATTCACTTAGGATATATCAGATGGACTGAAAACGTTCGTGGGCTGACACATAGATGGCGCTACTAGTATTAAACCCATATAATTTTTAATTAGCCTAACCTTCAAAAGACACATGTATAAATTTGACAGCTGTTTACTATTAGTATGTGAGTTATAGCATTTTTAGGAAGCAACTTTTGTTAGTTTGAAAAAATGGATAAAAAGAGGAATTTCGTATGTTAATAAAGCATTGCTTTTTGGCAAAAAAAAAAATACTATTGAAGCCAAGGCGTGGCTTGATAAACATTATTCGAATTTTGCACCGAGGTCGATGCCCGCAGTGGACGGCCCAAAGAGCTGTTACCGACGAAAACATCAAAATAGTCCACAAAATAATTTCTGATAACCGTAAAAAGTGAAGTTGATTGAGACAGGTGAGACCCTAAAGATATCAAAAGAACGTGTTGGACATATCGTGAATGAATATTTGGATATTCGAAAGCTCTGTTCAAAGCGGGTGCCACGCGAGCTCACAATCGACCCAAAACAACAACGAATGGATGATTCTAAACAGTGTTTGAAGCTGTTCAATAGTAGTAAACCCTGAATTTTTTTCGTCGATATGATGAAACATGGCTCCCTCATTTCCCACCAGAGTCCAATCGACAGTCAGCCGAGTGGACTGCACGTGATGAACCGACTCCAAAGCGTGGAAAGAGGCAAAAGTCGGCTGGCAAGGTTATGGCATCAACATTTTTGGGATAATATTCATTGAGTATCTTAAAAAGGAAAAAACCATAAACGGCCACTATTACGTAGAATTATTGGAGCGTTTGAAAGACGAAACCGCGGCAAAACGGCCTCATTTGAAGAAGAAGAAAGTGCTCTTTCATCAAGACAATGCAACGTGTCACAAATCAATGAAAAACGATTGTAAAATTGCATGAATTGGGATTCAAATTGCTTCCGCATCCACCGTATTCTTCAGATCTGGCCCTCAGCGATTTTCCTGTTCTCAGACCTCAAGAGGATGCTCGCTGGACAGAAATTTCACGTCGATGAAGAGAAAGAAAGCCCTCAAACTGAACCTATTTTGAGGCTAAAGACAAATCGTACTATAAAAAGTGGTATCGAAAAATTGTATGACCGCTATAATCGTTATATCGCCCTAGAAAGGCAACTATATTGAATAATAAAATCAAATTCTATGAAAAATAAAGAATTTTTGTATGCGAGCTTACGAACTTTTCAGCTCACCTGGTAGCTAATGAGATTGAATGTGCGCTGAATACTGTCACTGATTGGAAGCGTTTTTGAAGAGATCTGCATGATATGATTAAGAAAGACAACATTATTCCTGGGAGTGGTATACAATTCAACGTGACTACGCCATTCAAACAAGTTCCAGCATCCCGGAATAAGTACTTTTCCCTAAAAATTTCTTTAAATTTTCAGTAATTTTGTTCATTTTTCCCATAAAAAGTCCCAAAATTTTCAGCATTTTTTCTTTGTTTTAATTCAATTCTGATTTGCGAAATCAAGCTTTCATGGCAGGTTACAATTCTCTCTACATTTAGAATCATACCCGTCTATTTGGCACACTTTGAAATACTGCTTTGACGCCAAATCCCAATGGGACCTATTCTGCGATTTTACCAATAACTTTTTACTCAGATTGCTATCAAATATATTTTTGACACCTCTTTTAAAAGAAGACATTCCCTTATTTTACTTAAAGAATATCCACTGTGTTAGTTTGGTCAGGGATATAACCCTAGATGAACTTAGATCTACATTTGAAAAAATCTGAAAGAAACAGGAATTAAGACAATTCCACTTTAAATGCGTCTCACACGAATAGTATCTTCCATGGGTTACTGCGCATTTGGGCTTTTAAAAAAGCTTTTTATATACAAAATTTATATAATATAAAAATATATACAAAATCAGACCTTGATATTTTTAAGAAAATATCTTTTTATTTTGAAATTGAGACGTAATGGGATAATACAAAAATGGAACTATCAGGTTATGGTTGGTATAGTAATAATATATTCTTTCACGATCGTTTTAAAATGTGTGATCGCCTTCTATAGTTGTCCTTTGTATTTTGCCATTTAAAAAATGTATTATGTAGGCACTGCATATCGTAGTTGCCCTTTTAAAAAATTAAATTGCATATTAAATTTTTCCATATGGGAGAAATCATCTCATATTCAGACTGTTTAAATTTTTTTATTTAACCCCTAAGTAATTTTATTCATATTTTAGAAAAAGAAGATGAATAGCTAAGAAATGTGTGTATAAATTATCTGATACATATCTAATATCTGATCCAAGATGTCTGATGTCTTGGACAACTGACAACTTCTGTTACTGACTACTACAGCGTCTAAACATTTTTGGGTGCTTATCAGCACAAAAATAGTAGTTACTTTATTTTATGTTTAATAAACATAAGGGACTTCAATGGTTTTAATCATAGCGTTCCTATTTTGATTTGAAAATTACTGTTTTATAAATCTTCTGTAAAAGTTTTATGCAAATAAAATCTTTATGTACAAAAGTGTTCAATGTATTTTTTTAAACTATATAAATATATTTGGTTGTATTTCACTAATCGATATTAATGGAATGGAAAAAATTATTTGAAAATCAGTTTAAATGAGATTTTATAAAAATGTATCTAGATTTAAATTGTTTTAGTAGTATAGTCAATATTTCAGTACACTTGAAAGTTTTGTTTATTTAATGCTTATAATCGTATAAAAGTGACTGGCTTATTTCATTGTTATACACAAAGATTAAGTTAATTTGCTGTAATAACATCGGATTGTATAAGCTGGAGAATACGGAAAATGTTCGACTGTTGCCCTGGCCTGAACGTTCACCAGATCTCCCGCCAATAGAAAACGTCTGGTCCATGGTAGCCGAGCGACTGGCTCGTCACCATACGCCAGTCACTGCGGTTAATGAGCTGTGGCATCGTGTTGAAGTTGCATGGACATCTGTACCTGTACATGCCATCCAATCTCTGATTCAATGCCGAGACGTATACTTAAGTGCTGTTATTACTGACAAAGAGGGTTGTTCTGGGTACTGATTTCTTGAAAATTTAATCACTTGTTATTTCTAGTATAATATATTTGTTCAATAAATATCATTTTGTTTTCTGCATTTCTTCCAGGTGTAGCAATTTTAATGGCCAGTAGTGTATTTGATTTATTACATTTTGTGATTATAAAGATAAATGGTTTCACTTAGCATATATTATACTATTCAAAGAAAGGTTGTTTTTATTTTAGAAAATAAATTACTTAAATATCTTTTGTATTCTAAATGAGTGAATGGATTTATATTGAAATAGGAAGTGAATCCAGTATTCTTAATTTCTTGCTGAAACTATATTTTCTCGAAAGTATTTAAGTTATAAAGTATTATTATTTATATCCCAACAAGTTACTATTTCATTAATAAAATTGATTTGATGCTTACTTCTCGTCAGAATGTGAGCTTTTTAAAATGACGTTCCAACGCAGTTAACTATCACCGAAAAAAATAAATTATTTAATAAAGAAAAAGGAATGAATAAAAATTTCGTGCGAGACTATTATCCGGAGCATACGGGTTTGTTCAGAGCGACCAACGTATCACAATATGCGAGACGAGAACGAGACAGGAAGCCCTCATCAGACCAAAAAAGTAAGGGAATTCAACGATTTTCAAAAACTTTTCTTCTCATTTTAAAAAAATTTATTAAATTTATTTATTTAAAATTTATTTATTAAAAATTTTTATTATTTATTATTAATATTTATTTATTATTATTTATAATTAAATTTATTATTTAGTTATTATTATTATTTCTTTTTATTTTCTTATTAAAAAAATTTATTATTATTTCTTATTATTTAAAATTTATTAAAAAATGTATTCCAATTAAACTTATTTTTAAAATAGAATGCTTATGATAATGCATATCCATAACAAATTATGTATTTGTAATGATAAAGTGGTTTGAATCCATTCAAGTTTTTAATGTTGTTTATTAATAGGTTTATTTATGTTGTATATCAGGGGTATCCAACCCAAATCATCTTGCGGGCTGCATATAAAATTATATATTCCCATATTAGACCCACTATAGACATTTCTTGGAGTAAAAATTGAAACATAAAGAGTACTGATAAATGATAAATAACCGATAAATCAGTGAACGTTCAAAGTTTCATTTCCTCAATATTTTAATCATACCTTTTAAACATTTTTTTTGTTTAATAGGCATTGTAGAATTCATCTGCGATGATTGTTAAAAACTTTATGTACACATTGTTGTTATTTCTTATCCCACTCAGCAGACAGCAACATCTAGACCAAATGATCTTGCGGGCCACTTTGGAAATCACCCCAACTCCGCGGGCCGCATATAAAAGTATATATTATTCCCCTATTAGATTTAGGCAAATTATAGACATTTTTTTGGAGTGGAAAATTGAAACGTAGTGAGTTATTATTATTGCGTTTACTATTTTTTCTTACATGTGAACAGAGATAATATAATAATAATGATACTAAACGCACATTGTAAAGAAATATATAGCACTAAAAATGAAATATAAAAAATATATAAATATAAATGAAATATAAAAAATATATAAATATAAATGAAATATAAAAAATATATAAATATAAATGAAATATAAAAAAAATATATAAATATAAATGAAATATAAAAAATATATGAATATAAATGAAATAAAAAAAATTCAATCTTTAAAATAATATTTATTTTACTAGTGCGCTATGTGTTTCTGCACTCTTTTACTTAGCTTTTGCAAATCGATCTCAATTTGGATATTTCACTGAGGTCACTTAAATGAAACCTAGACCCTGTTATATGAGATGTTTCAAGATGCTCCCGCATCACGAGTTCACAGAATATAATTGCGCAGATTGCTTTTCAAAGATTACTTTTCTTATTTTTTTATTATTTTTGAGGCTTTTCACTTTTCACAATGATATTTCTATATTTTTTTAACATACATGAAATATTTTGCGCTTATGTTAAGTATACATAAATGTAATGATAAATAAATTATTTGGCATATTCAATTTTTTTGAATTTTGTTTCTAAGAATTCACTCAATTTCAATTACACTATTTACAATGTAACAAGAGTACATTATTTTACAGAATTTTGTTATTGATTAAGATCAGATTTTATAAAATAATCATTTAACGAATTATTTGTTAAATTTATTGTACTGATGAATCTGAGACATACGCAAAAGTCAAGAATTGTATTTTTGATAAATATTCTAAAACATAAGATAAAAAAAATTTTTTTATTATTATTTGATAACATTTCTCATGGAAAAGAGTTCAGATTCAAGACTTTCCATTTTTTTCTGTTTCTTATAATGTTTTTCTTACGCCTAAATTGATAAAGACAGTTTAAATTTTTTTTTCCATCATCAGTTTTGCCCCTTATTATTTCATCTAATAGACAGCACATGTTAAATTCTGACGTTGTTCTTAGATATGATATTCATATTTAAATCTCTATTTCTGAATAATTCAATGTTATTTGGTGTTCATCTGAAATCCTAAAACACAATGACATTAAGCAATCTGGTATGTTCAGGCAGGGCCGGGTTTAGATGAAAAGAGGCCCTAGGCTATTCCCTATGAGGCCCTTTCGTCTCCCATTTTAAGTTTGTAAATTACATGAGAGATAATAAAATACATCATTACTGTGATGATATATATATCAATATGTTAAATGAAACATGTTGTGATGGGTACTAATCTTTATAAAAAATTTGGCACGGATAATAAATAAAAAAAAAAAAAAAAAAAGGCGAGAACATTTATTCTCAGCACGCGTTGATCTTAACCAATACGTTTGATCTATACTAATTGATCTATACCAATTATGTTTGTTTATTAGTCATATGTGTAGAATTTCTCCTTATTTTTAATTTAGTGTTTACTGTTTTTAGAATAATGTAATTCTAATTCTTTTGAATGTAGGCCCCCTCTTGATCTTGAGGCCCTAAGCTGAAGCCTAGTTAGCCTATAGGAAAATCCGGCCCTGGCTCCAGGACAATATTAAATAATTTTGATTTAGATTATAATGTTAAAATAAAAATAAAAAAGAATTAGCATTTAACGGAAAAGCTTTGTTCATTCTAAGTGCCATGTACATTATAAACAGTTAACCTTCGCTGTATTAACAGAAGGAGGCACGCTATTGGTTGTGACGAACGTCTTCTGTCAGTTAAAGGCACATGATCGGACACTAAGAAGTCTTCTGCCATCCCATGATCACCTGTTGAAACATCACAATTTAATGCACTGTCGAGTTTCAGAATGGAAGCATTAGAGTTGACGCGATGCCAAGTTCGAAGTTGGCGATTTACTGTATTTGGCGAATATTATATATATTTTTGGCGAATCGAACAAATTCTCGTATGATGCCACTTGCTGCTGTCACCAGAGAGTATCAACGGTTGAGAAAAAAAAATAAATCAAAATAAGTGGATAACAAGTTGGATGAACTTTTCAAAAATTTTGTAAACATCAGATAATTGAATTTGGATATTTATAATCAAACATTTATGTAGGGAAAGTATGTACAAAAAGTTGTATGAATGCTAAAAAAAAATAGTTCAGTGAAAAAATTAAAATCAATAAAAAAAAAAAATTTGTGAAGATATTAAAGAATGTGTGTGAAAATGTGTGAAAGGTAAAATTTCTTATCATTACTGTTTGTAACCTTGATTAGAACATAAAAAAAAAAAAAAGAAATAAATAAAAATAATCATGATTCTGGTAATAGATGAATTTTTATTCTTTTTATAGTGCTACATTAAAAAGAAAAACTTTCCACGAATATTATAAGCCAATTAAGAAATTAATTAGTTTTTTCGAACTAATAATACAACTAATAACAAATATTTGAAAAGAACGTTCATTCTATAGTTATTATTTGATAAATTATTTGCATTTTGTTTTTAAATAATCGTTTTCAGACTTAAAACTATTATTTATTAAAAAAATTTATTATTATTTATTTACAATTGATTTTGGTTTTCAACTATGTTGAAGGTTCCTATAGTTAACGGGAAGTTGGAATACCATAAGAGATTGTTCTGTATTCCGGAAAAGTGCTCAGGAGGTAAAACTCTACTATGCACCCAGGAAAACTTTCTGAAGGTTAATCAGGAAAACTCTTGCTCCATGGGGAGATAATCAGGATAACTTTCAATAGGCCAGCTGAAAAAACATTCAGTAGAGGGTTTTTTCGTGAAGTCTCATTTCTTAATTTTGAGAACCCTTTCTTAAATCTTAAATTTCTCTTCATTTCTTAAATTTGAGTATCATTATTTTGAAGATAGAAAAATAATTTTTATTTTATTTTAAGTGATCATCATAGTGATGCGTTATAAGATTGAAATGGTGGCCTTGTCTGTTTGGTTTGTCGCTCTATGGCCATTTTGCTAGATCGTGACCTACAGTTTAACGCGGATTCTGAACCACTCACAAACATCCATGCCACCCGCAGGATTCGAACATGAAGCCTGTGGCGCCAAAATCCAGAGTGCTAGCCAATTGGCCGTCAGACCTTGCTGTCAAGTGTTGCCCAACAAATTTATTATTTTATGTTTTGACTTTTTATTCTAATTTTATTCAATTTTGCATTACTCAGGGGTATGCGTTGCTTGAAGATGTGCTACGGACGCGAGTAATTTTCAATCGTTCCTAAAATACTTTTTATTCATCCACTCAAGTTCAAATACATTTTTTTTTTAACTTGTAGGGGATGACACTGGATGTGAATACAGTTTTTCTCAAATATTAATTCAGTAATTAAATTTAGTTGATTAATTTTAGTTTTATGTGGGAGAAAAAAAAATTCTCTTATATAAAATATTTATATAAATTTAGGAATAAGTAAGGAAATGAATAAAATTAATTAAGGAATAAATATAATATATATATTTTTAATATAATTTTGTATATAATATATTTAGGAATAAATACCGCCAGTTGCGAAGCGTGTAGACCGCTGAAAAAATTTTCTTTTTTCATTCTGGGTTCTAGTCTGAGTCGAGGAGGGAACAAAATGGAAAATGAAACAAGTGAATAAATGAGTGAGAGAGGGAAAGTGTGTATGTAAGAGAGAGAGAGAATTAAAAAGATGAATGAAAATTATTTATAAAGGACTTTCTACAATAGAGTGAAAAAAAAAAAGTAAAAATTGACTTCATTTTTTTTTTTACATTACTTGTTTAATAGTATCTTAATGGCTCAAAATATTTTCGCAATAAAATGTCATTTGTTCTGTCTTTGAAACAATTGCTTGAAAACAGGACGAAATAAGACATAGGTGTAAATCGATATCATATTTTTAGGGAAAATGTTGCTGAGTTATGGGATGAATTATTGATCAGTGCAATGGCACGAAGCTATATTTCTCAAATTGTGTATGTGTGTGTGTGTGTGTGTGTACTTGTGACCGCCGATGCACGGCCTCATTGTACATCCCCATGTGCGAACTTGTCACAATCGTTCGTTTTTCACAAACATTTGTTTTTCCCAATTCCCGCTTTTCACTTGGCACAGAAAACAGGGGCCTGATGGCCTAGTGGATGGCGCTCGGTACCACAGGTTTCGGGTTCGAATCCGGGAAGTGCAGTGAATGTTTGTAGTGGTTCGGAATCCACTTTAACCAGTAGGTCCTGGTGTCATGTGGTGGTAGAGCGTCACATAGCCCAATCAAACTTTTTCTCACCCACATCATTCCCAAACTATAAAGGGGTAACTCAGCTCTAGGCACAGTGATGTGGTGTAGTAGTAGTAGTAGTAGCCACAGAAAATAACGTACAAATAGTCCGCAAGTTGTTGTTTTGGGGTGTTGTAAAATCTTCGAATTCTATTCCATTCGAGTGGGATTTTGATCTAAGAATTTTTTTAATGTTCTCTATATGTGCCATAAGAACAAAAGCAAATGTAAATTTGGTTGCTATCAAAAAAAAAAACATATCCTACCAATGTTGTTCTATACGCATAGATGAATCCGTATTCACGATAAATGGTCGATAGTGGTCTCGTTTTTCAAAGTTTGGTTTGTCGCTCTACGGTCATCTTTGTGCACACTTTTTAGGCTTGTCGCTAAGACTATCTTGTTTCTTTCGTTCGGTGATTCTATTCTTGTTGGTCGCAGCTTTCTGGTCCGAGAAGTGTTGATCAATCCATTCAGACACTTATGGAATCTTCATTTATTTACAAACAATATTTACAAAATATACACTCATGTCCATAATTAAGGATAATGAAGTTCAGGCAAAGAAAGAGACAGAAGCAAATCAAATTTGACTTATTTGTAAAGTCTATTTATTAAACAAAAGGTAAAGAGCAAAAAAGATGCTATATGTTTGACATAATTAATAAAAATTGCGATTTTTATTCCCTGGAGCAAATTTCAAAAAAAGAACCTATTTACAAAAAACAGTATAACAGGGTTAGTATGATGGTTAATATGGAGTATGTCTCCCGGACGATGCAATACAGGCCTTACAACGCCTAGGCATGCTGAGTATCAAATAATCAATCTGATCTTGGGGAATATTACAACACTCATCAAGCAATGCCCTCCGAAGTTCCGGTTGACCGGTGGGAGGGGGGGTTGACGGGCTGCAATTCGTCGGCCAAGCATTTCCCACACATGCTCTATTGATTCAAGTCAGGTGAGTATGCTGACCAATCCATACGGGTGATATCCTTCAATTGAAGGCATTCGTCTACAATGTTTGCACGGTGAGGACGGGCGTTGTTATCCATAAACAGAAATTCAGCACCAATGGCACCCCGAAACAAACGTACATGTTGTTCCAGAATGACATCCCGATAGATGTGGCCTGTCATCGTTACACTCTGAACATGCAGGTCAGTTCTGGAACCAAGAATAATTCCTCCCCAAACGAGCCATCCTGCACCACCGTAACGGTGTCGTTCAATGGTGTTCTCTTGGTGGTAACGGGTACCTGGCGCTCTCCATATGAAAGTCCGGCGAGAATCAGATTGCAAACTAAACCTGGATTCGTCGGAAAACATCACACAATACCACTGTTGCGGTGTCCACAATGCATGGTCTCTACTCCAGGTTAATCGCAGGCGACAGTGAGTTGCAGTAAGTGGAACACATCTGACAGGCCTACAAACATATAGACCAATGTGCCCTAATCGTCTGTACACGGTCTGCCTTGAAACTGTCGTACCGGTAGTTGAAGAGAGCTGACGAGACAGGTCTGATGCTGTGCTCCGCCTGTTTCTTTTGGCAGTAACTGCTAAATACCGGTCCACATTCGGCGTTGTAACTCGGGGGCGACCTGTGCTGTAACATCTACTCACATTACCATCATCTTGGAATCGTTGCCAAAGCCTGGAGATGACACTCTGGGAGATTCCAAGTTCCTCGGATATTTCCAGCTGGGTACGTCCACATTCCAGTCGTCCGATAATTCTACCACGTAAAAAATCATCCAAATGCTTCCTTTGTGCCATAACTATGCGGTTATTGCACTGAAAGGCACAAAGTGCTTGTGAACAATTTTACTTCTTTGCCACCATTCCTTATATACCCCTCTCTTACACTCTCGTCATTATGACGTACTATCCGCGCCATCTGGTGTTTTCCTGTAATTTGCATATTCTTCTTCAAGATGTGTGTGATAATTCTACAGGTGAAATTTTTATTTTAGAGTTCAATTTCTGTGTGATTCTGAATTATCCTTAATTTATGGACATGAGTGTATATACAGGATTGATGGTAACATATAGAACAAATATTGATGGTAACAACTCAAAGGCAAAAGCTAAACCGGAAAACAAAACTTTTTTTGGAATAAAACAGCTCGTCTCCAAGACGGCAGCGCAACTCTGACGTTGTTCCAAACGATTTTTATAAAACTACCATGTGACGTTACGTGGCACGAGCTAAAGCATAAAAATTCCATCAAAGCTAAACAGACCGGGACCTACAGTTTAACATGAATTCCGAAACAACATCCATCCACTACAAACATCCATGGCACCGCCGGGACCATGTGGTACCGAGCGCCAGAGCGCTAGCCACTCGGCCATCAGTCCCCTTTTTCGAGGAGCACGTCGCTCGCAAATACACCACAAAATGTTATTTTAATTTTAAGGTCGCTGCGTGCTAATCGTAATAACGTTTGGATATAAGACCATTCTCTATGAATACGTTTCTCCTTTCGTCGATTTCGATAACCGATTGCATTTACTTCTAGACTAATAACGGGCCGTTTGCAGAAAAATTCATCGAATTTTAAATGAATCGATATATCATTGCTTTGAACGGCATTCATAAATGGATAACATTCAGAAAAATCTTGTGTGAGATCGGAAACATACACACAGGTGTTGTCCTTGTATTCCTCGAACGTTACATTTGTGTTGTGCTGAGCAAGATCTGTGAACAAACTTAAATCATTCTGATCATTCTTATAAGAAAGGTGTGTAGGCATTCATCGAGATTTGAACTCCGCTTTCAGGTAAATAAATCTAACTTAGATTATAATTCTTGAAAACAAAAGGATTCTTTTTGGAATTTCCGTTAATTGCAGAAGAATTAGAAACCAAACATAGAATCATTCGGGAGGGAATAATTCCATTCGCAGCGTTGGAATGATAACATTTTTCAGCCCAGAACTTAGAGTGAACGTTTTCGTTTCGATTCTCGTAAAGGCATTTGAACTAAAGATTGTTCTAGGGCTTTTTTTATGCCTAACTAGAATTGAACTGGACACACCGCATTTTCCTATAAAGAGACTTATATTTTCGATATGAAGACGATTTTAGCTATTACAGCGAATTCACCTCTTTCTTTCAACAAGCGCGCTCCAATCGTTGTTCCGCCATTGAATAGCCGAGACTGTGTTCGAAATCTGTGTGGAGAATTCCACACATATAAAAATCTTACCCTTTTTTCACGCGTCCATATCTCTGTAATTCTTTTCAGAGGCTTCTAGATCAAGTCCTCCAGCTATATCCTTGCCGGCACGCAAAAAATTCTTCATTCGTGTTGTGCTGAGCAAGATCCACGAACGAACTTGAATAGTTTCGCGCATGCAGATCGTTCTTACGAGAAGGTCGGTTGGTGGGTTGAACTCCGTTTTCTTGATAAGAAAATATGACTTAGATTATAATTCTTGAAATTAAAAATTACAGAGCCCTTTGAATATTTAAAACTTTCAATATTAGAACTTCATAAACATAATTACTATCAGAAAAAAAATTCGACGATCATTGACCGAGATGAGGTCCCGGTCTAATTAGCCTAAAGTGTGCACAAAATGAGCGATAAATAAAACCAACACTTCTGTGATGGTGATGATGCAGTTGAGGAGCAATTGCCCGAACCCTCCAACCTTCGCAGGCCGGATTTATGCTACACCCACACCTTTCACCCAATGACTTCTTTTGTCATGTGACTTGCTCCCCCGGCGCTTTGAAATGTTGAAGTGGTTCGACTCCCAGTTGGCGGCGGCAGCACGTGACAGCTATGGAGGAAAAAGTGGTACAGCGGTGCCTCTGTGCGATACGCATCTTTGGACCTATAGTAAACAAGTCTTGCTGTTATTGATATAGTTATGCATTTATAGGGTTGTATGGCAATAATTTGAATACTGCTAGATACCAAAATACAAAGGCAATTGAGGAAGAACAGGATATAAGTTGTTGAGGATCATCCAATTTCAGGTTTACTGAATATCTGTCCCAAGAATAACTTTGTTTCTGCCCTTCCATCAGGAGGTTTCGGAAATCTGACACCCTCCTTTTGAGGTTTTGCTTCCCTGAAAATTTTTGACATGCATGAGTTTGACAAAGATTTTGACCCACACGAGGACCCACGTCTAAGCAGGACTTGTATCAAATTGAACTTCTTCCAAAGGGGACGTATACCAAGATATTACCATATATGGAACCAGCAATTTTATAATAAATAATAACTTGAGTCGCTTTACATAAAAAAAAAATCGTAAATCGTAAAAATTGATCGTAATAGGTCGAAGCGTGTTGAGAAAGTATTTTGGTCAACAAAAAAAAATGAGTTTGGTTTGTCGTTCTACGGTCATCTTGTGCACACGAGGCTAAACAGACCGAGACCTATAGTTTAAAATGGGTTCCGAACCCCTACTAACATCCATGGCACCGCCGGGACTCGAACCCGAAACCTGTTGTACTGAGGGCCACAGAACATCAGGCCCCACAAAAAAAAATTAGAGCTGGAGATGACGTACAGGTGGAAATGATTTGCGAAAGGCAAAACCTATCTTTTGAGAAACAAGGAGAGAAAGACGATTAAAAAATTGCCAGCATTAATTTTTGTCAAAAGATTTGGGTATTTTGTGGAGACAGGGGAATCTGTTCTTTAACAAGCTGTTATTTTATACTTATTTATTTTTATAACTAATGGAGCATTTTTTTTTTCGACTTTGATGGGCTTCGTGATCCACTTATGTATGCCTTCAACGACACACTGACGGGGTGAGAGGAGTAAGAAAATTGTCTTCCAAGAGAACTTTTAAGGGCAACTGAATGACCCTTCGGGGCCCACGTATAGGAGGTCTAAGATTCGAATCCGTTGGCTTGTAGAAGCCATTGTTGTTGTAGTCATTGCTTTCAGAAACAAGAGACTCGATGGGGATTGTGGTGATAGTGAGACTGTCTGGTGGAAGGTTTCCGGGTTTTCCCTCAAACGGCACGCAAATGCGAGGTAGTTACGCCTAAAAGTCCACCCGGAAGGCTCTGTTCTAACCTCATCCCCGTCGGTGGGCCTTTCGTTTCTTGCATAAAGCCCCTCGATGTCGAGGTAAGGAGGGTTGAAGTGCTGAAAAAAAGAACAAAAAAAGTCAGCGTTTACATTTGAGTAGGCGAAGGGTTAAAAAATGAATGAATCAAATTTGGTAAAACTCCTTCGTGCGATTTGGGTGGACAATGATGTTACTACAAATAGATGCTGTAATTTTATCAGTGGAGGATTCAGCTATCGTGCTCTCTTTTCAGGTGTAGCTCTACATCTCGTAAAAATGTACTTCTTGGGGTATTTTTTTTTAATAGATAAGATTTTAATTTTCATAAGAATAAAAATCTCTTTCATGGGATCTGTTATCAGCTATGCTGATTTCAAGAGAGAATGCGAGGTTAATAATTTCAAAAAAATAAAATTGAAGGTTGCATTTTTTATTTTGTTTAGAAGATTTTGCTTGCGTGTTATCTGAAAAATCTTAACAAGTTCTTCCTACAGTGTTGTTTAATGCATGGATTTTTATTGAAATATAACAAGTTTGTGGAGAGATTCAATGACACAAAACTAAATTCAAAAGTTTGATGTAGAATTTTTTTTGACGTAAACTATCCTAGTATTCGACAATTATGATTTAAAAAGAAATATTTAAATTAATTGAAAAAATAATTAAATATTTAAAGAAGTTAAAATTTTTTTTTTTTTTTTTTATAAAATTAGTCAATAGACGCTTGGTATTTTTCCAGTGGATACATTTAGTTTTACTTTTTTTCTTTTTCTTACACAAGATAGAGAATATTCCATTCTCAGAATACTGTGATGAACAAAAACAAAAAACATTAAATGAAATTTTTAACATTAAATTAATTATAACGCAGCAATTACTGTTCATTCTTTGTAAATAAATATTTTATGATGCGCATGGCAAATGTTTATGCGCAAATACTTCTTTGGTGCGTTGCTTTTTTCAATTCCTTCTAGTAGCTCGCACTCTCCCTATCTATATCTTGTTCAAATTTTCAATCGTTCATAAAATACTTTTTATGCATCCACCCAAGTTCAAATACATTTTTTGAACTTGTAGTGGATGGCATTGGATGTTAATACAGTGTTTTCAAATATTAATTCAGTAAATAAATTTAATTAATCAATTTTAGTTTTTGTTTAGATTTAAGTTGCACATTTCTACCAATAGATGGCGTGAGATAAACTTAAAATAATGAATGAAATTTATTTATAAAGGACTTTTTGCAATATAGGGAAAAAAAGTAGAATTGACTTTAATTTTAATTTTATATTACTTATTATTATTATTATTTCCATCTGTTTCTTTTTTAAAAAGTAGGAACACGGCCTGCACTCGTCAGCGAATAGGATTAACATCATTAAATAATTATAAAACTAAAACTCCGATGGATTACAGTTGTCTACAAATGAAGAAAATGGTTCACGCACTCACAACTTTAGAACTGTGTCAGCATGAATTGATTTTGAAATTTTAAGTATAGGCTTTTCAAAAAAGACT
The DNA here is from genome assembly GCA_021605095.1 of Caerostris extrusa. Classification (NCBI taxonomy): domain Eukaryota; kingdom Metazoa; phylum Arthropoda; class Arachnida; order Araneae; family Araneidae; genus Caerostris; species Caerostris extrusa. The sequence continues at coordinate 25,308 of BPLR01011276.1, forward strand.
TCCAGCGACCCGCGTACCTATACTTGACGGAGTTGTGGAAGTACCGGACTTTTAAATATGTGTACACGGATACATGTTAAACGCGTCCATATTTGAGTGGGTGAGTTGTGAGCTTCACATGTGGCCCAGTTGTAAAGTACGTAGCTAACTGCAGAAAAGCTGAGGATTGAATCTGCTGCCGGCATTGTTGTAGTCCTTGCTTTCAGAAATGAGGAGCCTCGATAGCGATTGTGACAATGAGTGTAAAGTATCTCGCCTGGTGTGAATATTCCGGGTTTCTTCCCCATACGGCACGCATATGCAGTGCAAAGTCTTCCAGAAGGTTTTGATCCATCAGCACTCATCGATGGGCTGTCCGTGGTATACATGAGGTACACCCATGTTCCACCCTCATCTTTTCAACTGTAAAGGGACTGCGTAACCCCATATCCGGATTGGTTTGGTTTGTCACTCTACTGTCATTTTGTGCACACTCTAGGCTAACTAAAGCGGGACCTACAGTTTAACGTGAATTCCGAACCACTCACAAACATCCATACCACCGCCAGGATTCGAAGCTGAAGCATATGGTTCCAAAGGCTAGAGCGCTAACCAATTGGCCATCAGACCGCTCAATTGACTTTGAAGATTCAGGATCTGATTTTGAGGGTTGTGAACAGGGATATTAGTAGTTTGAGAATGAGAATTTCTGAGTGCTGCAGCGAAATTTAAATTAGCAGAAACCTGTCTGGATCTGAAGCCTGTGGTACCAAAGGCCTAGCCAATTAGCCAAGAGGCCGGCCTAGGTCCGGAAGTGAAGTAATGAATAAGTCAGTGGTTCAATTGAAAAAAAGTTGTTGTTAAGGTAGGAAGTTACAGTTGATGTGTTATTTTAATTTATTACGTTACTCGATGTAATATTATTTATAAAAGACAATATTATTTTTTTATCATGTGTAAACAGGATGCTGTTCTGGTTAGGAGTTCGTGGTGCAATTCAAAAAGTGCAGCAAGCAAATAAAGTGATATTCAAATTTGGAATTTTTGGCGAAAAATAGCAGTTTGGGCGCCTTAACTCTTGAAATGATTCATGAATAATGTTAATCCTCAGGAATTTTCTGGAGAATTTGTGTTTTGCTTGAAGTGTTTTGTAGTATGGTTTTGAAGCACTTTTCACGTTTTGGCTTGTTTGGAATTTTAAACATTTGTATATCCAATGGCTATAAGAACTCGTAGCGCGTTGATCAATTCCTTCTTCTGGAAGTTTCATATTTATCACTTTTGACATTTTCCCATGCCTATTTAGCTGTATAGTGCTTCTTATTGTATTTGGAATATTTCATTCTTCATGCCTTGAATTTTCAAACTTTGATATATTCTTTTGGCTATTGAACGTGATAACGTTTCTTGTAGAATTGGGAATACTTCATTCTTAATTTGCGACAACATTTATCTTACTTTTGTATATTCTTTTAGAGATTCTTGAACAATTCATTCTTCATGAAGTTCTTAATCTATTCAATATTACTGTATTCATATGGCTATTTGAATTTGACCGTTCTTGTAGAATTCCAATCAATTGCTTCGTATATCTCGTGCATTATTAAACAATGGTGCATCTCGAGTACTTATAGCCATTGGTGCACGATTTTGTACGAGTACTTATAGCCATTGGTGCATCAAACATCTCGTGCATTATTAAACATTTAAGTTGCATGTATCTAATAATAGAGGGCACCAGATGTTCAACTTTAACTTAAAAATTTTTAACTTTATTTGTAAAAGGACTTTTCTGCAATAGAATGAAAAATGCAGGAATTGACTTTAAAAATTTTTTTTTTTATATTACTTGTTTTTAATTATTCTATAGACGCCTAGTACTTTTTCTGTGAGTAAATTGTACAAAAAAGAAAATCGTAGTATTAATTCGAAAAAGTTTTTTTTGGGAAACTTAATTATATTTTTTTTAATGTATAATGAATATGTAAGCAAAATATATACATATTCCTGAGTTTATTCATCCGTTCTCCAATGTTCACACATGATAAGTTGAATTTATTTTTATTTTTATTTATTTATTTTTTTTTTTTGTTTACTATTAAAATATTTCAAAATAACATCAAAGGAAAGCAGTTGTCCAATGTTGAACTGTCATCGACTGTACCCAATTATTGAATTCACGGAGCATTTTTATCAAGATAATTTAAAGCAGCAATTTAATGAATGCTTTATTCGCCATATCTGTGGTCATTGTACCGTGAGCCAGCACTATCTACAATAAATAAATCGCAAATTTAAAATTTAAACAAAAAACAGCTTTGAAATGAGATGCAATCTACATATACAAATAAAAATATTCCGATGAATTTTTCTGACTTTCTGTAGACAATCGTGCTTGATTACAAATTCTATTTCTTTGAAAAGAATCGAGATAGCTTAATAAAAAACCGTGCGTGTCGTTATGACAGACATGTTGCGATTGTATTTTAATAAATCGAAGCTAAATATTCTGGAATGTAGAGGCGCAAATGCGATAAGAGCAGTAAGAGGAATAAAACTACTGGATAAGTAGAAAAACAAGTGAATAAAGAATAGCAGAGCGTATTTATTAAACACTAACATTTCAGCAGTGGCCTCTCCTCGAAATGTAAACAAACGATGATGTTCCAAGTTGAAGCCTCTCCGTCGATTTTCACTTAAAGACGACTTCAGCCGGCCAGTGCATTTCTGGAATATTCTAAGTGAGTATTCGTTTTTGTTTGCAAAATTCTTTTGAGTTTAAAGATGCCTCATTTAGCATCTGCACAGCTTTCGCAATAATTTTCTTTTCATAAAAATAATATTGCAGTTCATTTGAAAAAATATTTGCTTTGTCAATTGAACAAGTAATGCTGGGCATGTTTTAGGATTCTAAATGAAGGAGATAAGCAACAACAACAAGTAATATAAAAAAAAAAAATTTAACTCAATTCCTACTTTTTTTTTTTTGTCTCTATATTGCATAAAGTCCTTTATAAATAATTTTCATTCATTTTTTAAGTTTATCTGGCGCCATCTATTGGTAGATACATGCAATTTAAATCTAAAAAAATAAAATTAATTCATTAAATTTAATTACTGAATTAATATCTGAAAAACTGTATTCACATCAAGTGTCATCCACTACAAGTTCAAAAAAACTGTATTTGAACTCGAGTGAACGAATAAAAAGTATTTTATGAACGATTGAAAATTTGAACAAGATATATATTATACGGAGAGTGTGAGCTAATAGAAGGAATTGAATAAATAAATAAACGAATTACTTGAGAAATATATAAAAGCAGGAATTTTTAAAACAAAAGTAGATTCAAAAGGAATGAAAGCTGTTGTGATGCATTGAATATGATTTAGTCCAAGGGAGGCCAACCCACAGGCCGTATGCGGCCCGCCTTGAATATTTGTCAGACCAGTGAGATTTACAACACTTTTACAAAATATATTTATTTTACAATGGCTAAAATAGGGAAAACCGATGTATTAAGCAATTACATTATGTGTGCATCCCTATATTCAAAAATGAACTGCCGAAATGATGAGAAAAAAATGAAAAAATTAAATTATATTCTGCGAACTCATGATGCGAGCACATCTTGGAACATTTAATATGATAGGTTCTATGCTTCACTTTAAGGAACCTCAATGACACAGTGACCATCCCTAGATACGCACAGTTGATTGTTGATAGCAGAGAAAGCCAGACTTTTAATTGAAGTTGTTAGCGCTTTTGGTTCAACTTACACCTACGAATCGTTTCTTTTTTTTTTTCTAAAATGAAATGGAACCAACACAAAATACGCTCAAACTTAACGGATGCTCACCTGCAACACCCATTACGATGTGCAAATACCCAAATGGAGATCGGTTTGCAAAAGCTAAGTTAAAGAGTGAAGAAACACATATCGCACTAGAAAAATAAATATTCTTTAATGACTTCATTTTTTTTTATTTCGTTTATATTTATATATTTTTTTATATTTCCTTTTTAGACTTACATATTTCTTTACAATGTGCGTTTAGTAGCATTATTATTATATTTACATGTAAGAATAACAGTAAGCACAAAAATAATAACTCATTATGTTTCAATTCTTCATTCAAAAATGTCTATAGGGGGTCTAAATCTAATCGGGGGATCCACGGAGTCAGGATGCATTTCCAAAGTGGCCCGCAATACATCATTTGGGTTAGCCACCCCTGATTTAGTCCATCTATTATGACCCCATCTGATCTCTGCTGTTAAGAATATCAGATAGTAAGCAACTAGAAAGAATATTAAAAAAAAAAAAAATTGTTTCGCAAAGTGAACGTGTTCTATGAATAATATATTCGTGGGAATTGTTTGATATTTTCCATTTTATATCCATTACAAAAGCTGATTATAATTTCGTAAGATTTGACGCATTTACGTTTAATTCATATACAGTGAATTTTGCAAGATGGATCTTAATTTTTCATTCCTTAAGCATCATGTTAAAAATTTAATTCTCTTTTTTTTTTAAATTGAATCAATAGTATAAAATAAGAATTTCCGAAGTTTTGGGTCTCATAATTTAATTTGTGATGAAATGCTCTTAAAATATTTTTAAAGAATCGCAACTGTAGCCTTAAAATAAAAAATTTTGCAGTTTTATTAAAGTTATTATCATATATTGCATTGATGTATAGAATTGCAGGGTGATTATATTTAAGGTTCCACTTTCAAAAGCGGTCTGGTGGCCAAGTGGCCAGGTTTCAGGTTCGAATCCTGGATGTGGCATGGAGTTATACGGAATCCACTTTAAATTGTTGGTCCCGATCTGTTTAACCCTCGTCTGCACAAGATGACCGTAGAGCGACAAAACAAACCCTTTACAAAATGCTGTAAAAAAGAATCACTCGTCACAATGAGTTCAAATTTGAACTGAGGATACTTGAAGAAGGGGGAAACGGCACGGTATCAAAATAAGTTCCAAAATGTATTAATTGATGACGCTGCAATAGTAAATGGCCTAAGGAAAGTGAATTCGGCTGCTTCGGCTTGAATCGAAATGACAACGTACTTGGCATGAGTTGCACATTAAACCAACTGTAATGTTCAATGTGCTTGATTGTGTCGGTCTTTTGACGGAAAAATGAATTGCAAATCATTCAAGAGTTGTGACACTGTTAGTGGAAAGCCCATCCACCGCGGCAAGGTCACACCCAATTGGATGGGGAAAATCGGTGAAACTTTTTTGAACTTTTTTTGATGCCGTACCGTTTCCCCCTTCTTCAAGTATCTTCAGTTTAAATGTGAACTCATTGTTATGAGTGTTTCTTTTTTTTTACAGCATTTTGAAAGTGGGACTATAATTATAATCATCCTGTACATAAAATGTTTGAATTAATTAAATATATAAAGAAAATTAAAAACCTAATACTAAAACAAAAGTATTCGGATTTCAGAAAAAATTTTCTGCAACCTGTGCACCGATGCTAATGTAAAATATTTTTTTTTTTTCCTCGTAAGTTCTTTCTTTTCTTTTTAACTTGCAATCAAATTCTGCTGTTCGTAATAATTATTCCTTTGTTTACAGACTATTTCGACATTCGACTATTTTCAGTCTTACTTGGACAGAATGAAGAAAATATTGTGTAACAGGGATTAGTTTTTCCTCCAAAACAAAACCCAATGCAAGTGCGGTTTCTACTAAAGTGCAACATCTGATCAGGTATCAATTGCTATAACAATTCACGAAATGCAATCAACGATCACTACTGTTTTAAAGTGTCTTCACAATAACACGAACAAAAATATTTTTATTTTATTTACATTCATAGTAGCCCGTTTATTTTTGAAAAATTTCATTTCTTTTAATGTTTTCAAATAGGCCCATCTGCATATTTATATAAATGTGATGATTACAATAATATAAATTAATATAATTTATATTTTAAAGCATTATAGCAAATACCTTTCGAAAAAGAATTTAAAAGGTAATTTTTTTTTTCCATTTAATATTTCAATTTGGTTTAGGGACACTGTATGTGAAGGCGATGTTATTAGACGCCACTTTCGCTACTAGATGGCAGCAGCATTCCTTTACTACTTGGCATGATAACTAGATGGCGCTTGAGTTCCTAGCAACAGCGCACAACTCCGGTGTCTGGAAGTAGAGTACTACTAAATCTGTGCTATTGATGTGTTAATTGTGATGGCCGAGTGGCTAGCGCTGTGGTGCTCGGTTCCGCAAGTATCGGATTCGAATCCCGGCGGTGCCATGGATGTTTGTAGTGGTTCGGAATTAGTGTAGGTCCCGGTCTCATATGACCTGAGAGTGCCATAGAGCCCAATCAGACTTCTCCTCACCCACATCATTCTCAAACTGTTAAGGAGCAACTCAACTCTAGGCACAGTGAATGTAGTGTGGTGTAGTAGTAGATGTGTAAATTGCTTATTGTGTAATTGTTTTGTGATTGTACCTGAATGTTTAATCCTCTGTAAGGCTTCCCCCTCCACATATATGAATTTATTTTCTATATCTATTTTGTATAAAGTGTTCGTACATGTTTTTGAAAATTTCAGCTTCGTAAAGGCCTCAAATGCCTCGCTTCTTAAAAGCAAATAATAATAATGATAAATAAATAAATAAATGAAAGTAAGAAGAAGAACTTTTTGAAAAATATATTTTTATTGACTGTTTCAATTTTTTTTGTTGGATACATTCAGAAGATAAATATTGATAAGTTTTACTCAAAATTTCAAGTAAATTTGATTATTTTCAGTTTTTATCGGCATGATTAATTAAGTTGTAAAATTCACAAATTACTTTCGTAAAAAAATGATATATGACAATGAATATGTCTATCAGTAGTGGTCATTATAATGATTTAAATGTATTGTTCTAGATCATTCAGAATTGAAAATATGTCAGTCTGTAAAATCAGAAACAGAGCATGACGAAGCGACAAAGAAAAACATTTCTTCATCCAAGCTACCGAATACTCCGATCATGTCCAGAATTCGAATACTGAAAAATCTCATCATTCTTTGCCTGGTTTTTTTTACTCTTCACTTCCTATCAATCCCTGGCGAATCTTCAGAGCACTCTCAACATCGAAGGCGACATCGGCATCGTGTCCCAAAGTATCATCTACGTTTCCCTGATCATCTCTTCGTTACTTCTTCCCAAACTCATCATAAGAAAACTCGGTTGCAAATGGACGCTGGTCCTGAGCACTCTCACCTACACCCCTTACATCGCAGCCAACTTTTACCCCTCCATGTAAACACTGGTGCCGACCACCGTTCTAATAGGACTCGGAGCTGCACCCCTGTGGTCCGCCAAGTGCACTTACCTGAACGAGATCAGCGTCCTGTACGCGGGCCAAACATCAGAGACAGCTGATGTCGTGACAGCTCGATTTTTCGGCATCTTCTTCATGATCTTTCAGAACACCCAGATATGGGGAAACTTGGTGTCCTTCCTCGTGTTGAAACCAGGACTTGCGGTTGGAGAAGACGGTGGTGAGTTCTCAAACGTCACATCCCTTGCGATGTTTGCATCCAATGATTCTTCTGAAACGAGTGTTGCCGATGTGGTGTGTGGCATCGATTTCTGTTCGGGAATCAACGAGAACCTGTTGCCACCGAGCATCGAGAAGAGATACATGCTGACTGGAATATTCGTGGTCCTATCGATACTTGCTGCAGTGGCAACAGCTTTATTTTTAGATCCGATTTATCAGAAGAAGGAAGACGACGAAGAAGGCCTGGTTTCCCGGATAACGGCGACCATCAAGCACCTCAGGAAACCGAACCAGATTCTGCTGGTGCCCATCACTATATTCAGCGGCGTTAAACAAGCTTTTATTTTAGGAGATTTTTCTAAAGTAAGTATTTAAATTAAATATAATAATGATAGATTAAAATCTAGTAAGTAATTCATTATCTTGGTAATGTTTATGAACCTGAACAAAGATCTTTTAAAATTAGCAATTTTTTTCTCTAATATTTCAACGATGCTTTAACTTTTTTTTAATTGTTTTTAATAATTTTTGTTTCATTAATCATGATCCGAATTAACGCAAATAATTGTAGATTTTAATCCTTATTATAGAATTATATTGCTGTAAAAGCATCAAAAATATTTTATTTACTTAAATAATCAGGGCGAGTAATAAATTATTATTTAATAATTAGAGAGAGAGTTGGGAAATTAAAAGCGTTTGAGGAGGAAAAAACAGGGACCCTAAGAATGATAAAACTCCTCACTGAAGCACTTAATTGCTTTAAATGTTGCATATTGTTTTTAAATCAGTTCAATATTTTTTATTATTTTAAATTTTACCGATAATAATAGCGGCACCTTCTACCTGCAACCAGGTTAGCAACGCATATTTCCAACGTGTTTTACGCTAAAATTTGAGTGTTTTATATAAAATTTATTGGGGACAGTCTGGAAAGTCCGCGGTAGGGGACATAATGGCAGGCCTTAATACATCAGAATGATTAAAAACAAATGATATGCGTACACATTCTAAAGGTACTTTACGCCCATTTGGAAAGAAGTTTGGTTATAATAATTTAATTTTTGTCAGTTGTATACGCCTTTGAATATGAAAGCAAACAAAGAGCATTTAAAGCTTTTCTTTTACAGGAAAGACACAAATGCCACAAAATAGGGGCAAACAAGATATACGCTGTTTACAGCAAAGGTATTGCAAATGAAAGAACCGTGCGGAAGTGGTTTAGTAAAAAGAAATTGGATGATTCCATCCTGGTGCTGATCAAGAACCCTTAAACCGCCAGAGGAAGATCACATTAAAACACTAGTCGAGAATAATCCACACTATACAACATGCGAATTAGCAGAAATGTTAAAAATATCAAAATCCACGAGCATTTTATGAAGTTCGGCTACGCAAATCGTTTTTATGTATCGGCTCCCCATGATTTAGTACAAGAAAATCCAGTGGATGGCGTTTCCATTTGAGACTCGCTCTACATACGCAATTAGATACCATTTCTGAAGCAAGTAGTGACGCTATAATGCTAAGCAAAAAAAGATCTCGAGGAAAGAAGAATGAACCATCTTTATCCACCTCAAAATTGGGACATCATCCTAAGAAGATCATGCTCTGTGTCTGGTTGGAATAAAACGAAATTCCTTCATTACGAGCTTTTACCAAACAACGAGACGATCAATTCAGAAAAGTATTGCTCTCCATTAAACACATTAAAAACAGCAATTGAACAAAAATGTCCAGAAGTAGAGGATCGGAAGGGTGGAGTGTTTTATGAGAACAACACGCTGCCTCTTGTGTCTCGATGGAGGTGATTATGTTCCATCCACCCTATTCACTACACCTGGCACCTTCAGATTTCCACATATTTCGATTTTTACAAAACTTCCCTAAATAAGCATAATTTCAACTCTTTTGTCAAGATAAAAAATCACATAGAAAGACTTTTCGCAGAAATATTTGGGAAGAACTGATTTTTCAAGCTACCTAAAAAATGGAGAAAGGTTGTGGAACAGAATAGCACCTATATAATTCAGTGAATGTATACTATAATTTAAATGTTCTGCATTTCAGTTTTTCCTTCACTAAGCTGTTTTATTTTTATTTTTAAGCATTAAGTAACGGATGCCTAATTTTACCAATAGTCCTTTGGCTTAGTAGCTCTCCTAGCTTATCATAAATGAAACCCTTTCTAAATTTTAAATTTTCTCAATTTAATTTGATGAATTGGAAATTTTTTCTTTATTACATTTACATTATATTATTTACTTCAATTTTAACTTTATTCTCACAGAAAAATTTGTCGCAATTACATTTAACGATAAATTTTACATTCATTAAATGTGGGATTCTTCGCAGTACTTAATACCACACAAGTACTCCGAAATTTGTGCGTCCGTTGCCGTAGTCTTTTGCATAACAATCTCTGCATTCAGACTGATGACCGAGTTAATCTTTTTTCTGACATTCGAATCTTTTCCAGGCGTATGTCGCGTGCGCGTGGGGCACGTACCACGTGGGTCTCGTTTTCATATGCTTCGGTGTGGTGAATGCCGCTATGTCCTTTTTTGCGGGTCGTCTGGTCAAGTACGTGTCCACCCTGACCATCGTGTTCGTCGCCGCCGCTGGAAACCTGGGCGTGTGCGTCGTCCTGTACCTCTGGGAGCCCAGCAGCGATCGTCCCTCGTCTTCTTCGTGCTGGCTGGAGTGTGGGGCCTCAGTGACGCCATATGGCAAACGCAACTGAATTGTAAGTATAAAAAACTACCTATGTTCATTACACTTATGAGTGATATTTTTAAAAATAAATTAAATAAGATATGTTTCTGTTCTAAATTGAATCTCATTTATTTTACAATGTAGCGTTCGGATAGTATTCTTTTAGAGAAGTTAATTCTCAAATCTTATTTTGAAACTACAAAGTTGTAACGAAAGTCCTTTCTATTTTTCTAATCGAAATAATGTAAACTTATCATATATGTTGTGGGAAGGGTTGAAGGTTGGTGAAAACATAATTTGAGGACAGCACCCCATCAACATTTCGATGCCTTTTTTAATAAAATTCATTTGATTTTAATTTCGAAGAAAGACTCTAGCTTCAATTTCAGTCTCTTTTTTCGAAGTCAGCGAAATTCCTGTAAAAAGGTTGTGTAAGCTTCAGAAAAAAATGGTCTTCAGTTTGAGAAAGGTTCAGAGAAAAATGCTATCATTGAAACATCATTTTCCAGCCAAATTCTCCTTCTTTTGGAGATTGTTAGTCCTGCTTGCTGTGTGAAGTTTAGTCACACAATAATAATAAAGTGGACTGCGCATCGGGGTTGCCAGTTTGGGACCCATATAATCCTCATGTGATCATGCAAATCATTTGACTTTTACAATCGTCACTGTCCACTGTGACTTGATGGCTTGTCACTTTCCTGGTCACTGTGCCATTCATCTGTACAGACAGGATTGGTTACTTTGATTACATGGATAACAGGAAAAATGAGTTCATATTACACTGCTTGCGCGATATGCTGCACTCACTTAGAATTAGTTTCAGGCATGCATTTCAAGATTTATGAGGTGATAGTTTGGAGATTTTTAGAGACCATCTTTACTGTCGGATATTATTATTCGACGCTGTTTGCGCGAAGAAAAAGAAAGATCCATTTTTTCAATAAATAAAAGTAAATTAAATTTTTCCTAAAAATTCAGCATTTATATTCTACGAATAAATTTTCTTGTCTAATATTTTCTTTCCAAAATATTTAAAAAAGAAGTAATATTAATTCATATGAACTATTTGTGTAGTGTCTTATTCTATTTCATACAAAATTGTCAGAGTTATAAACAATATAACATTTTTTATAATGTAAAATAAATGTTATATTGTTTATAACTCTGACAATGACTTGAGAAGAAGAATTTCTCGAAATGCTCAGAATCGCTTTGTAACATGTTTACATTTTTTGAAATAAGTGCGAGTAAGAAAAAGGAGCCAAGCGGCGATGCAGCGCCAAATTTAGTACTGAAAAGAAAGGGAGATGTTTGCCCCAACTTTCTGTTCCTTTAAAATAGGCTGACGCTCTCGATTTTATTCCTGCTCTATGGGTTCGGTCATGTTGCGTTTTTTATTTTTATTTTTTTATTCATTTCATTTTTTTTTTTTTTTTTAATGTTTATCGATGAGTAGACAGTAAACTTCAGCGATTATTGTCATATTAATTATCACCTAACAGTGAAAGAACTGATAATCATCATCAGTTCTTTCATATTCCACCCTACATTCGAAAAGTTGTAGATCCCTAAGAGGATCAAATGACCCTGAAAGACGGCTAATCCACCGTCATTTACACTTATTATTATCATAAAACATCCACTTATTTTTGCCATAGATATTAGAAGTTGCATCAGTGCACAAAAAAAAAAAAAAAACTTTCATTATAATCTGGTATAAGAGCATTTTTAATGATAAGTTAATAATGGAAAAATTTTCAGAATTATTAATTTTTTTATTGATATTAAAATAATTTAATTCAATTTAATTTTCATTTAACACGAATTAGAAAAAAAAATTATCAGTGAAATAAATTATTATATTATTCTTCAGATTAATTGCTAAAACTGTAAAGTAATGAAGGTTTATATTTTTACTTTAATGATTCAATGTCATCAGATTTAAATCAGACGGCATCAAAAATGTTTATTTACATTTTATCAATAAATGAATTTTAACTTGCAGTGTTGTTACAAATGTATAAAAATTCATTTATTAAAAAAATATTATAACGTTAAAAAAACATCTGATCAAATAAGTGTAAAATGGGAGCATTCCTGTAAAATTAAAAAATCAGACTTTAGTTTATTTTTCTTTCTTGCTCTTCTTTCAATATGCACACCCAACTCAGCTTTTTACGAACTTCTTTCACGATCTTTTTTACAAAACTTAATTCTCTTTTTAAGCGACTTGTTTTGATTTATCACGATCTACCCAAATTCTGAGAAGAAAATTGTGCTTTTACTTTGCTTTTTATAACTGCGACGCGAGGAATGGAATGCGATTTCCATTTATGGGCATTCCTCGAATTTCATAACATTTGAATTTGTTGTTCAGAGTGAAAATTTTTCATGTTTATGAACCTTTGTTTCCTTAATTATAAGTTAAATATGTTTCGGTAACCCTTACATAATGTCACATAATTCACACATATAACAAAAGCGAAAAGAGGAACGATCTCTTTGGATATTAAAATTGGATTATTGCAACGAGACAAGGTGCGACGTCTGTAGGAAATCATTTTGGTCTACATGAAGTTACAGTAAAAACTATCAAGAAAATGAAGCTGCTATTGGAGAGACGGTATTTCCTGAAAAAAATGTCGTGCTAAATCATCATCACACATATATTGTCAAAGATATGATGGAAAAAGCTCTGGTAATGTGGATAGAAGATAAAACGCAAAAAAAAGAGTACCAGTAAGCAGAAATGCCATCAAGCAAACAGCGTTAAGAATATATAGACAGATTAAAGAAATGGAATCGGGCACTTCCTCGGATTTAAACAAAAATATGAATTTTCTGCAAGTACAGGTTGGATAACACGTTTTCTCAAAAAGATATGCTTATAACAATATAAAAATTAAAGATGAAACTGCATCTGCAAATGAATCTCCTGCTAAAGAATCTCATCTCATCATCATCTCATCATGGTCTCATCTGCAAAAGTATTTCGGCAAAAACTTGCTAAAATAATTGAAGTTGGAGGCTACACTCTTGTCCGAATTTGTAAAAGCAGATGAACGAATACCGAAAGAACTTGCGTAGCAAAAGAAGGCTAAAAGGTTTAAGGTAGTTAAGGATCGTGTGACGTTACTTTGATGCCATTCTTCAAGAGATCATAAGTTGAAACCACTGCTAGTAAATTGAGCTCAAAAACCACGTTCAATGAAAGGCATAGATTTGAATAAATTACCAGTTCACTGGATGGCAAACAAAAGCTTGGGTTGCCACAGATATCTTTACTGAAGGGTTTAATAAAAAGTTTCGTCCCTGAAGTTAGTCTGCTATATGAACTTCAAGGACTCGAATTTAAAGTTCTTTTGATAATACGGTTTCAGAACATCCAAATGTGCAATTTTGTTTTCTACCGCGTAAGACTACATCCTTGATAAGTGTTAGATTAAGATACAATTGCGACACTTAAAATATACTACTTTAAGCGAACATTTCAATATGTTTTGGTTAAATTGAACGATGAAATACAAGCAGTCATTGACGTGTGGAAAAAATTTTCATTATGGATTGTATCAATCAAATTGAATGAGCGCTAGCTGAATTAAGACCATTAACATTGCATGCATATTGGAACGCTGTTTGGCCAGAGTGTGTTAAAAACGAAGATCTCGTCCAGTCCCTCCCGACCCCCGACCCCCCTAATACTATCGAATTTTCTAACATTATAGCACTATCACATACAAATGGAGAAGAATTCGATGATCTATCATTTTGAAGATATCAATGAATTATTAGTTTATACAGCCCAGGGCGAATATGAATTAATAGAGGTTTTCTTTGAGACTCCCGGCTCAAGAACATAGTGATAAATCTAAAAACATCCTGTTCTAAATGCATATTTAATTAAAGAAGGTCTTGAATTGGCCATTAAATTGGGTAATCATTTTGTTAAACATGATCCTAATGAGGAACCAGATGGGAAATTTCAAAGTGATCTGAAGTCATTAATGTCCTCTTAGAGAGAAGCAGTCCTCCTAGTCAAACAAATTGATTAATTATTGAGTTCGTTCTTAAATCATTAAAGCATCGGCACTCCAGGAGTCCAGTCCTACTTTCGTTCAAGTGATTATAGAAAGAATTTTACCAATGGAGCCGAATACGTTAGCAAAGACATTTCTAATTATAATGTTGCATTAATTATAATATTGCATAATATACTTTTTTCATTGCTCGTTGTCTTTCCAACATTGTCGGTTTGGGATCAACTTCAAAGACCCATACTTTACTTTCTTGTGGTGTTGGAACATCAAAAGACTGTATGTAAGTTTCATCACCAGTTATGATTTTAAAAATAAGGCGATGTCCACCATCGCTAAGTAATTTATGGTTTCTTTGCAGATTCTGACACACTCCGTTTTCTGGTGTTCTGTTAAATTATGGGGGACCCAACGACAAACTAATTTTTTCATATGCAGTTCTTCATGAATAATTCTATTTATAGCTGCGGATCCGATGTTGAGTTTCTTCAGTATCATTTCGTAAATGCAGCGATTATCATCGACTAACACATTTCGTATGGCCGACACATTTTCTGGAACTGCAGTCGATGATGGTATTCCTGTGTGCTCTTGATCCAGCAGAGAACTGCGGCCTCTACGAAATTCTGTAAACCATCTAAATACAGTAGCACGAGATGGGTCTCCATATAGACATTGAATGCATTCTTCTTGATTTAACCCCACTTTAAAATCATAAAAAATCATAGCGCGATAATGCTCTCGCCTCAATTCCGTTTTCCTTTCTTCCAAAATCTATTCTATAATAGCTAAATTGCAATTGTTGCCATAAATCATCGTCTGCGGCCATAAAAGAGTTCAAATTTAACGAATATTTTTTTTACCTGCGTTTGTCGTCTGCCGCTGTCTCAAAAATTTCTGAGTTACCCTCGTATATGAATTTCTTAAATCAAAATGTCATATTTGTATTTATGGTTTTCGAATGTAAATTGAAACTAAAATTTTAAAACTTAGTGTCTACACAAAAAAAATTTCGGATAAATTCCAATTAGTTCTATTTTAATTGAAAAAGAAATAAACATTTTCTGTCAACTGACGCCATCTGGCGGCTGGAATTAGAAATTTTCTTTAAAGAGTTAATTGCTAAAAATAAATTAAATTAAAGTTAATTGTTTCGAATATTCGATTTTTGGAGTTTATTCGATTGTGTTCTTTTTTTTTTTTTTTTTTTTTTGTCATTAATAATTCTATTACATAAATTTATTTATATTATTAAATTTTCTTTAATAATAATAATAGTAACTATAATAAATTAATAGTAACTATTGTGAATTATGACTATTGATAAAATTTGTCAAACCACTATCTTAATCGTTATCGGCGTCTTGCATCTGAGATTGAGATTCCCTTTTCACCGTTTTTCCTAATAAAATTCATCAAAATTAAAAATCATCGAAATCTCAAGAAAACTCTGATTTAATTACTTTTATAACAATTTGTTTATTAAAAATAAAAACTAATATGAAATAAGAAAATAAAGTGAGTTGCGTTTTAATTCCATGAAGGAAAATTAAAAATATTTGATTTCCTGTTACCGGGTAACGCCGAGTCATATTTTGCCGGGATGGTCACCATCAGCTAATTTGAAAAAGGGGAAATAGTTGTTGTTGCTGTTGCTCTAATACAGCTGATAATGCATAGACAGTTAATCTTTATGTCATAAGCAATGACTGAGCCGTTGTTACTCATTTAGCACTACCCAGGGGGCACATGTAGCTTGAAGATATGCTACGGACGCGAGTCACACTGGGTCCACAACGCTCTACGATCCTATTAGAACGGGACCTACGGTTTAAAGTGGATTCCGAACCACTACAAACATCCATGACACCGCCGGGACTCGAACCTGTGGCACCAAACGCCACAGAGCTAGAGACTCGGCCATTCATGACCGAAAAGTGGAAATAGTTGCAAAGTCAATTCTGCGGGGTCAGTAAGATAAGAATTTTTTTCTTTTTAAATAAATATCAGGATTGTAAATTTCTTCGAATTGAGGATTAGAATTGATGAATGGGATAATTTCCTTTTGCTTTTTGGATAGATTTTACAAGTGCCTGTTAAGGAAGCTTTAAATCAAGTCATTTTCACATGACATTCATTCTCCCGTCTGACAAAACACAGGAAAAATAAAATGACAGCAACTAGCTGTTTCCGCCAAGCACTCATGTAACGTTTTTCTCTGCAGCCTTCTACGGAGCTCTGTTCCGCTCCGACGAGGAGGCCGCCTACTCCAACTACAAGCTCTGGGAGTCGGTGGGGTTCGCCCTGGCGTTCGGCTACAGCACCTTCCTGTGCGTCGTGTCCAAGCTCTCCATACTCATCCTGCTCCTCTTCGTCGGAATCGTCGGATACACCGCCGTGGAGATCCGGTTCAATCGGGCCAAACATTCCTACCGACATCTCCAAAACCTGACATCGAAATGACGAAATAAATAAATTACGCATACATGTTATTTATATTTTTTATTTGTATGCTTATACAGTAGAACCTCTGTAAGTCGAACTTCAAGGAGACGCCAAATAATTTTCGACTTGTGGAGGATTTCGACTTAGCGATTTTTGTGGAAATATTCGACTTGTAGAGGTTTAGATTCTTAGTTAATGAGATAATATAAATAAAAATTCCAAGTTACAGAGGTAATAAACATGTCTATTTGAAATTTAAAAGTTATATTATGTACTACACTAAAAAATCAAATTAAATCTGAAACAACATTAAAATTAAAAAATACTCATACATTGTTTTCTAGAAACAATGACGTGCATTGTCGGCAAATCCTTAAAGCCGGTGACTTATTTTTCTTCGAGCAATAGAGGTAAATAGTTTCAAAGAATCGAGTTGTAAAGGTTGTAAAAGATTGTAAAATCAAACACTGCTAATGTTCGAGATACAGAGTTCCAATTTTTTTTTTTCGAATTACGGTGGGGAAAATATATACCAAATGGCTTGTGGGAATTGACTAATTAGTCCGACATATAGAGGGTTGAAATTTCGAGTAATGGAGGTTTTGGGGCTAGAAGGGAAGGGAACAAAACTTTTTTTCGAGTTTTGGAGGATTTCGAATTTATCGAGGTTCAACTTAAAGAGGTTTTACTGTATTTATACATTAGAATTTAGAGAAAAATTGTTTTACAAGTCTTCAAATCATTAAGTTATTTTTTTCAAAGTAAAGAAGGTTATCCTTCTCTACTACAAAACATTTTTAAATAGTATTTTTAACACATGCAGGGTGATTATAATTAAAAGTCCCACTTTCAAAATGCTGTAAAAAAACCACTCGTCACAATGAGTTCAAATTTGAACTGAAGATACTTGAAGAAGGGGGAAAAGGTACAACAACAAAAAAAAAAAGTTCCAAAGTGTATTAACTAGATGTAGATGGGACTGTAAACGACATAAAAAAGTGAATTCGGCTGCCAGTCATATTTTGAATCGAAATGACAACGTATTTGGTATGAGTTGCACATTAAACCAACTTCGTAGCGTTCCCAATGACGGTTAGCGTCCGGTTTTTGACGGAAAAATGACTTCCAAGTCCTTCAACAGTTGTGACACTGTGAGTGGAAAACCCATCCACCACGGCAAGGTCATACCCACTTGGATGGGGAAAGGGGGTGAAGCATTTTTTTTTGATGCCATACCGTTTCATCCCTTCTTCAAGTAGCTTCAGTTCAAATTTGAACTCATTGTGGGTGGCCTTTTTTTTTTTACAGAGGTTTGAAAGTGGAACTTTAATTATAATCACCCTGTATTTTAAAATAATCTTTTTTTGTTCTACTTTCTTGATTAAATCCGTATAATCACTTTATTATATTTATTTTGATATATTTATAATTTAAAATAAAAAGAATATTTTAGGTCCAATTAAAAATATAAGAAAGATATGTGATATAGATATAAAAGATATGACTTTTTTTTTTTAATATTTCACCCCATGTATATATAATGTTGTTATTTGAATACAGATGAAGTTTTTAAAGAATTATATTTTTAAATATAGATTTGTTACATGTTGTATGTTAGTTTTGATATTGAGACTCGTTTTATACTGTTATGTATGTATTTAATTTATTATTTAATATCTGAAACTAAAATAATTCACACAATAAAAGAAATAAGAATTTAAAACAGATAAATGCACTGAGGTGAGGAATGAGTTTGTTGAATGCTTACAATATATATTTTTATATGTATTACTCGAAAAATATTTAAACTGTGTATTATATCTTTTAAAGTGTATAATATATGTTTTTAAAATAAATATTTTATTTATCCGAAAGAGCTTTCGAATTATTGAGAACATTTTTTTTTTTCTGATTTCTATTAACATATATTAAATAATATCTCTAGCAACTGATATATCAACGATAATTTAAAAAAATACTTGTAAATGAACTTTCTATGAAAAATTAGTCATTACTGCATTCATATAAGAATAATAAATGTGATTACTTGTCATTTTTAATGCAGTTTTCACAGCATGAATTTAAATTTGGCCACATCACAATTTTATATCCATATATATTATCACTCATTTCAATATCTATATATATGTATAATATATAGTATAACAGTATATATATATATATATATAACATAAAATATGTAACCTATGTCGTATAAGAGCAGATTTCTTTCATTACTTTATAAAGTATTTAAATAATAATAAAATATCATAATAAATCATTTCATAATATTAAATAATTTAAATCCACAAATCGTTGACAACTGAATGTATCAAATAGTGTAAACGGAAATGTTTGATAAAAAAATATTTCTGCCCTAATTATTTAAGTATCAATAAAATGTATTACATTTATGTGTTGGTTATAGTTTAAGTATTGTGTTTTATTTTTTAAAATAATAAAAATATTTAAAAAAATTGTGAGGATCACAGTAAAATGCCAAAGATTAAACTCAAAAGAAAATATTATTTTAATGTGTTGAGGAATAGACAAATTTATTTAATTATTTAAAACAAAAAATAAATAAATATATTCTTTTCTTGCTTTAAGTACTCTTTGAATATTTCGGCTGTGTTTATGTCACTCTGGGTAAAACTGTGTTTTATTGAGACTGATTTTATAATCAACATATAGGTTATTTAAAAACTACAAAAATAAGATGGAAAAAAAAAAATTGTTTTATACATAATAAATTTTAATTAACTTAAGTAAAAAAAAATCTCAAACTTTGAAAAACATTATTTGCTCTGTGGTAAGTAATATTCAACGAACAAGAAAAATCATGAAAATATAAATGAGTATTGTAACCCAAGCATTGGGTTACATAGGGCAACACTCTAACACTCTTTGTAAAATTTGACAAACGTGTCATAACAATAATTTCAACTCAATTTTTTATAACATTATATTTACAAAGAAATAATATTAAAGATGATTTACATTTCACACAGCCCCTTCGAATATCGTACTAAATTTTCAGAATGAAGGCAAAAAAAAAAGTAGGTAGAGGCATTCGAGAAGTTCTTCTGGTAAGAACTTCATTTCTAATTTGTCAGTCATTTATTCCAATGAGAAGGTAACAGACAAGAATGTTTTTAGTATGAAAGCTACTAATATAAACATCCAAGGTTATAAAAGAACATCAAACTATATATTTACACAAAAGAAGCATTTTATACAAAATAAAATAAAATTATCAAATGAATCTTAAATCTTTTGGTGATTACAAAAACTAGTCTAATTATATGAGATTATCAAGGCACCAGTTGGGAGACAAACAAACATTTCACAGAGAACCACATTCAATGCGCTTTTCCTCTGACTTTTGTATCTTATGATAAATAGGCCACAAAAGTCAACGTCAGTATAGTTAACGAAAAATAATTTATTTTCTCAAATAGTAATTACTCATCTTTTTTTTTCCAATAATAAGGGTTTGACCATATTTGTACTAATCATTACAGCAACATCACGTTACCCTAAACGCCAAAATGTGTGTGTGTTTTATGCTATCCGGTCAATCTTTTAAACAAGCATCTTTTCCTGTCGGTAGCCTCTCGGCCGTCCTGACTTTCAGCCAAGGCGTTGCCCAAGGAACACCACGAGGAGGTGGGCCACCCTCGTTCCTCGCCCCCCACCCCCACCACCTGCCGAGGAGACTTGGTAAACCCTTGGGGTTTAAGTTAAAGCAAAAGGCATTTTTTTCCTCGTTAAATTAAGTCTCTTTCTATTATGCATTGCCCTTTTAAAAAGTCTCATATTCGTTTAAGTTGATTTTGAATTTTATTTCAATTATTTGAAATTTTCTCAATTAAAATGCAATACATACAAAGAAAATATAATCGGGATATGTAATTCAATTTATAAAAAAATCATCTAAATTTATCGGAAGTTTTAGGCAATAGTTCATTTGATACTCTAAAAAGATAGCGACGTTCCTTTCAAATAAAAATGGCACAAGATTATTTGATTTTACTCTAATGAAATATGATTATTTATCTAGTCACTCTGAAAGGGAATATGTAGATGTACATCATTTAGGTAAATAATTTTTATAATAATTGGGCGTAACAATTACCTCAAACTTCAATATTGACGATGAATATTATCGTTTAAAAAAGCATTAAGATTTAAGATACATTGTACATTAACGGTACAATTGCATTAAATGCCATTAGCAAGCAACAGTTTGGAAAATAATTTTGTTCATTAAGAACCATTTGAATTTATTTATTAATTCTATATAATCAAAAAAAAAAAAAAAAACGTTTATCGGTATACCAAGCCTCCACTACAATCAAATAAACAACTTTCCTTATTTCTTTTCCCTTCCCTTTTACTCATCCTTAAAAAAAGAACATATTTTGTAATCTCAAAAAAACTTCAAAATGCCCCTCTGGCAGAAACGCGAAACCGAACTGCTGCAACAAAAAAGGCAACTTTTCCCCTTAATTAAAATAAATCTCTTTTTTTTTTTTTTTTTTTTTTTTTTTTTTTTTTTCCACCCGCTTGTGTGTTGTAAGAGTAGTGATAAATATCTATTTTTAACTGTAGTTATGCAAATACATTTGAAAATACCGTTGTGTGGCGATCAGTGTTTCAAAAGGGAAAAAGATGTCGTGGAAACAGTGCCGGTGATGGCATTACAACCAGAAGGCCATGCGATGGTCAAAGTGAAAAAGAATGGACGACAGAGATACAAAGTGATGGAGTGAATCAGAGAATGGAAAAGAAACAAGCGGGTCGAAATTGAAGAAGGAATTGAAAAACCCCGAGGAGGAGAACCGTAAAAGAGAGTGTGCCTCGAAGTCTGTCCAAGAGTCCCTGTCCAATTTCATATAAATGCAACAAGAAGTGACGATGGAAAAGAGTGAAATGGAGCAACAACGTGCGAAGAGGGAAAAAATGAAATGCATCGAATATCTGGAGTACGAAGATGAATGGTAATGGATTATTCGTATGGGATTCAATGATGTTATGCAAGCTATTAAGGGATGTGACAGAAAAATAGACAGGTTTTGTAATTGGTTTTAGGATATTGAGATTGAGAGAAAGGTGATTCTGTTAATTTTGATTAGAAATTAGCAAAATAGTGTTGCTGTTATGTGCCTAAATCATGAGCCAAATAAAAACAGCAACGAAAGATTTTGAAACTATATTCTAACTATAATAATTATAAACTAATCTTAGAATCTAATATAAAGCATCTTAATATCTATCTTACAAACTAACGGTTTGATTTAATTTGGAATTCATGGCCCAATGGTTCGCTGCAATGATGTGTTTCAATCAAAATTAAAGTTCAGCCAAAAAAAGCATTGCAGCAAATACAATTTCAAAACTTAAACTAAATAAATAAGAATGAAATTAGATTTTCGTTGTATACTCATCCTTGAAGACAGGAACGGCTGCAAAAGAAAGGAAGTCGTTCATAAGTTATTATTCAGTACAAAGCACAATGGTTCAGTGAATGGTTTTAAGCAAGACAAGTAGTAGTAGCAACCTTGCATATGCAAGAAAATTATTTTTATGTCTTTTAAACTTAAGCACAAAGTTTTAAAATATTATTTTTGTATTTGAAAATTTTTGCCCCATTAATATTTTCAGACAAAGTTTCATAATTTAAAATACTTACATCTATAACAATTTTAAAATATCATTAAATTCGAAGTCTTAAATGTAAATATAAAAGTATTTTAATTGTTTAGAATTGGAAATTTTATCAAAATTTCAATGTCTGAACAAATTATATCGATTTCATTCATTGCACAGTTATAATTGTTTTATTAATTTATATCATGTGATTCCTGTCACTGCAATGTTTTCTCATTTAATGATTGCTAATAGATTAAAAATATGATTATTTCAGCAATTATTTTTCGTTTTATGTTATTCCCTGAAGGAAATAGAAAAATGTACATTATTTTGTCAAAAGATTAGTATGAGCGTTTTCGTTAAAATGTAGTTTTCCTTTCTTTGATTATACCAATATTCATTAAAAAAGAGAAGTTTGTCCTTTCAATCGGTTATTTCTACTACCTAAATTTTATCTACGACTGAAAAAAATATAATAAAATAATTCTGAAAAAATTAATATTTAAGAATCGTTATGAATACATTTTAAATTGGAATTATTGGAAGGAAGTAATTTAATGTATTACGGTTGAAAAAAATTAAAAGAGAATAAGAATGAAGAAATCAATCAAAAAATTTTTGTATGTTTTACTTACAACTATCTCAATAAGAGTTAAAATGTTATTAGTCACAAATATAAGAATATTATGTGAGATTCAATTCCAATCGTCTCTTTTCAAATGAGTCGACCATTCACAAATGTAAATATATTAATGTTTTCCTAGCTTTAATACCTAAATCTAAATATTTTTAATTTTCAGTATTTTGCTATTGAATTCAAATAATTCAGAAGAAATACATTCAGTAATATAAGCTATTATGTTTATGAAATTCGTTTCTGGCAGTTAAATAAAAGGTTGACGAAATCACAAATTTTACTTTAAATTCTTTCGACATAACGAGTGAGAGGTGTAAATTCAATTCATTCCTCCATTATACAAGTAAAACTGTACAAGACTTAAAAGAAGTTTTTTAAGGCACTTACCTGGTGACTTACCACCAGGGGATGGTGACACTGCACGTCACCCACCTGTCCCGAGAGACGTCGAACCTGTGCACCACCAGGGAAGTTGCCTGGGGGTTCTGCAAACACACAAAAGTTCATAAACATCGGTTAATTGTTTTGATTGCAAACATAAATAGAAATATTTCTTTAAATTTAGATTACCTACATTCTTAAGAAAAACAAAATACTCTAAATTGATGCAAAATTAATATTGGAGAATCGAGTCACATTATTTCTCTGACAACAAATATTTTTTAAACGACATTCAATGGCGAATGTAATATTGCAAAGAAAGTTTTTATTTTGATGTTTTCTTAACATATTTTTAACTACGCATACACATTCCTCAAAGAATTAGAAAGAAATAAAGACTAAATATTCCATTGATCTCCTTTTTTTTTTTTTTTTTTTTTTTTTTTTGTGTGTGTGTGTGTGCAGGTTGCAGTTACGCATGCGTCGAACAGAATTTCAATTCGTGCAGATGCAGGAGAGAATTGTCTCGGATACGATTCTACAACACATCCCTAAGCAAAATGACACTTGATATTTGCAGCCGAGAGGCAAGCTGTTGGAAGTCAAACTGATGTTTTGTCAATCCATTTCTAACGTAGCTTCGTGAGCTGATCAAAGCTCCAAGAACTTTCAAAGCTTTGAATTCATCTTGTTGAATTCAAAGCTTCCGGTCGGTGTATGTACTGAAGTAAAAATGCCATCTCTGTGATATCATCATAGCTTAAAGAACTGTAGAAGCTAAGTTACATGTTTTTCGTTGCCGCTATTCCTTACTGTGACGTTGGCGCACGTGCAGTAATCGCTCCCTACGGTTTTTCTGTGCCAGACGAGCTATTTACCAGATGACCGACCGCCAATATTGTTATAAGGGGGATACCAATGTTAAGAGTTCCCCATCAGAAATCAACTCAAGCTTTTGTAACATCTTATAATTATCTTAGTAACTGTAATCCGACTCAATCCCATTTCAAGTTTTCTTATGAGTCAGACTGAAAATGTTGAATATTGAGTATGTTTCGGAAGATTAAAATTTTTTTTTACAATCGGTATTTTAAATGTTCTGGAAAAATAAATAAATAGTTTATTATTCGTGAACACTCTGTTTAAATATTTAATTTCACTGGTAATGTGTTGGAAATTAATCTGTAATTAATTAAAATCATTAACTCAATCATTTCTTAATTTTCGTAATTATTTAATTATTTTTCGAAATATCTCATGAACTGTAAATTTTTTTTTTCCAAGTCCGCAAGGAAAAGAAGAAAATAATATTTATGTGTTCCATGTTGAGAAATTCAAAGACAAAAAGTCAAATTTTTCTGAAGGACATTTTAATATTATTTTCGATTAGATATGCAATGACTTGAGATTCGAAAAATACTAATGCGTTATTTAACTTCAAAGGCGAATTGCATCTCTAATAAGAGAAAAATGGCATTAAAATAAATGACTGAAAATCCAACTATCGGCGTACAACAAAGTTTGCTATGAAGTTCATTTGTTCTCTTAGAAAGCACTCATATAAATAGGGTATAATTTGTTAAACTTGGGCTTACATTTCAAATTTTAATTCTTACCATTTTTTCTCACTTTTATAATTTAAAATTTCAGATTTTTTAATTGAAAAGGAATTACTTACCCATTCACTATAAATAATCACTTACCAATCCTTCGCATATTCTAAAGAATATCTACAAACACACTTAAAAATCGATACGTTACATACAAAACAAAAAGTTTAAATTTTCTTATCGAACTTTTTATTGGGTTTTGATATTCTTATTGAATAAAATTTAAATATAGGAATTATACACCCGAATATAGAATAATAATTATACTTATCTCGTCCGTAAATCTAATTTAATCTTTTAAGTTTGAATATATTATTTTTGGTAAATTGCAAATCAAAGCACGAAAGCATATATTAGAGAAAAAGAAAGCAGTTTAAATGAATTTAAACTTATTGAAAGCATTTCTTAATATTTCTCAATTTCCAAGATTCTCGACAGAACTCTGTTGTGAATGATTACGAATAAAATTGTTCATGCAATTTCAATTGCATGCGAAATCCGCTATCAATATCACCAGTGCTATTGCGATAAAAACCGTCTTTCGGACCAACATCGCAAACCGTCCTAACACGTATTGTTTTTCCATTAGCCTTTCGAGAGCAAATTTTGCTGCTAGAATTCAATTCGTCCTGGACAGTTTTTTCCTTTTCATCGATAGACAAGTTTACGTTCTCTGCTGCTTCCTGTTTGATTTTGGAGATTATACATCTTAATTCCTTTTAAGAGAAATAATTTATAAAAAGAAAGTTTTCAAATCACCCGGAATTCCTCCATCTTTAGATGAGATGGGCGAAATGAAGCAAATAACTCTATACCCCCTAATGTGTACATTGAATTCTCTTGCCATTCTAACAGCGAATGATCTCCAAACACACCGCAATATATATATATATTTCTGTCTATGTATATTTTCTTGTGCGATTGATTAAATTTTTAACGTTTGCAAAAATTGTTGTTTACATGTAGATTTACTCCCCAACTCTTTTTTTTTTTTTTTAATTCAAAATATTGTTATTTCATAGCAAACTGAAAACTTTATCTTTTATTATAATGTTTTTGTATAGTAAAAAGAAACAATATTATTGCTCGGCGGTAACAAATGACCAAATTAATATGACATAAAACTCCGATAATTAAAACAATTGGTACAATGGCTGTGACACATAATTCCGAAGTTTTGGGAACTGAACGAATTTCGAAATCAATTTTGCTTTTAATATAAACTAGCAACAATCACTTAACTGACTTAAAAAATTTACAAAACTTTATTTTAATACATGCCATTTTTATACTCTTAATAAATTCAAGGCTAACATAGGAAATGTTTTTGTATTTCCATTGCTGACTTTTGTCATTTAAACTCTTTTAGGAAGTTCTCTCTTCCTTCTAGCATTTATAGGACAACATAAAAGTCCATAAAGTCTTTTCAGTTTAAAAATGAATTGAAAAGGCAAAATAAGAAAAAAATTCGCATCATTTGATTTTTATTTAATTTCATTTATTATATATTTATATTTGTATCATTCATTGCAGCAATAATTTCAAGATTGTCAGTTTTTCATATTCTCTACATCATATTATCATCCAGGAGGATCTTCTTCTTTACAGCAGTCATGTCCCATACCATAGTTCGATATTTTTAGCATAACGTGACGGAAAGAAGTTACTGGGAGTGATAGCCGTGTTATTCTACATAAAACATAGTTGTGTTATTTCAAATTTACAAGACATGGCTCATATAAAGGAGAGGATCTCTGATGGCATGGTCTTCGTTGATCAATAAAGAGAGCATGGCAAGAAATAGAGTATCATATGGATGGGCAACAAATGTATAGTTACATTACATTAAACTTAAGTTAGACAAAAACCTCTTAAATGCAGTTCCTATATCGGTTGTGTGGAAAGGTAGACATTCGTTTTAAAAGCGGAAACGGATGAATCGATTACTCGTTAGGGGTGTTCAGATACACGCGACCCAAAACAGTTTTGAAAGAGAAACGTTCAAAAGAAAACATTCCAGAATAACTATTCATTTTTCGGTACTTACGTATTAACGCCACAGCAGCAAAAAGTTGCGCTAATACGCCAATAAAGAGCTGCCAATGCGCCAAAAATAGAGACTGTTTTGAATCTATGTTAAACTCTATATCGGCCCATTTTCCACCGAAACCGATTGACTACTTTGTTTTTAAATAAAGTGTTTTGAATTTTGAAAGTGTTTTGATTTTAAATAGTTTTATATATTTTATGATTTGTCACACAAATTTTAAGTGTGGATTGGCGCCACTTAAAAACCGCCAAATCTGTAGCTGCGGTGGCGTTAATACGTAAGTAGCCATTTTTCTTTTAATATTATTTAATTTAAAATTTTAATTATTAATAATTAAAATGATTTTTATTATAAATAAATTCCCCCCAAATGACGTCTATCTGCTATTATTCCGACATGTTTAAATCCGTTTAACATGACAGCTTACCAGTTTTCACGCTATGGGTGTCGAACTATGCATATACTATGGGTCACATTTTGTAATATTTTTACTTATTTGTCTATTCATTTGAATCTGTAATATAATAGGCAGGTCAAAGAAAGGGAAATTAAGGCAGGAGTTAAAATTAATATCATTCACAGCTTCAGCGGGCAAATGAGCTCATAATTCTTAGAGAATCCATTTAAATATCAGTACTTTAACTGCGCAATGTTTTAAGCGAATGGCTTTCTTTCTAATATTCTTCCGAGGAATCAGGTATCAACGACATTTTCCACACAAAATATTGTTGCAATAAAATGTCGAAATTTTTAAGTTATGTCTTTGTTGATTTTTTTCCTTTTTAATTTAATTAATGTTCTGATTACAAAACAACTTTTTATCATGCAAGAAATGCAGTAAATTTCTTTCAAGTGTTAAATTCTAAAAATAAAATTCAAGCATTTCTTTTATTTCGAATTTTACTCCAATTTAAACCAATCATATTTCTAAAATGAATTGAAACACACTACAAATGTACGTCTCGGTTTTGATAATAATTTAATGTATTAAAATAAAAGTAAGGGGCGCTTACCAGGGCGCACTGGTGCTGGTTCGCCTCGAAGTCCGCGAACTCCTCCTGGACGTAGGCCTTCTGCTTCCTGCTCCTCCGGAACAGCCTGGACCTGCAGAAATATCGGAAAGAAAAGAAAAAGCTGGATTAGATGCAGTCTTCTAAGGAAGGAAACACTTTTATTACAACAGTAATGAAAAGGAACATTTTGGCAAAATAATTACATTCACAGGGAGTCCAGCGAACAAAATACTAACTGAAAAATTACTCTCCAAAGATATGAAATTTCGCTACTTACGTATTAACGCCACCGCAGCTACAGATTTGGCGCTTTTTAAGTGGCGCCAATCTACACTTAAAATTTGTGTGACAAATCATAAAATATATAAAACACTTTATTTAAAATCATAACACTTTCAAAATTCAAAACACTTTATTTAAAAACAAAGTAGTCAATCGGATTTCGGTGGAAAATGGGCCGATATTGAGTTTAACATAGATTCAAAACAGTCTCTGTTTTGGAGCATTGGCAGCTCTTTATTGGCGCATTAGCACTTTATTGGCGCTTTTTTTCTGCTGCGGTGGCGTTAATACGTAAGTACCGAAATTTCTAACTGATAAAAAGCCTACTTAAATGCAACCGGAAAAAGAATCTTGATGATGAGGAACTTTTTATTATTAATATTTAGAAATTACGGATTGATGTCCGATGAATCAAATTTAATGAAATTGAAACATTATTTTACAACTTTTGAAATGCCTTCCTAAATATGTTCAGTGGAAGGATATAATTGTCAAAACAGAAGTTTAATTATAAAGATTTTAATGCTTTTAGATTTTAACGTTTAATCTAATCATTCAATTAAGATGTTTATTTTTTAAAAAAACAAATTAGGAGATTTAACTATAGTTTAACCAAATTTATGCACATTACAATTTATTTTTCTTGCTTAAAGTTGAAATTTTGAATTCAATATTTCTAAAATATAGGGATTTTAACTACTCGAATTGGTAATTTTTTAAAAGTTGCTTTTTAAGAGAAGGAGAAATAATTATATTTGAATTAGGTTGAAATTAAATGATACATTTTTTTTATTGTGTTTCAACCGGACAAAAAGCCATACCGTTAAAAAACCATACCAAAGAATAAAAATAAGTTTCTCTAAGTAGGATTTCTAAATTTTTGCAATGATAAAACTTATAAAATAACACTCTTACAGAAAAAACAACTTAGCTTTGAAAGAAAAATATTAATACTTACGTAGAGGGTTGCACATATATAGACTCTTAGAGTTACATACGCAAAACTACAAACCATTATGAGGAGTCAGGGTGTCTACTAATAGAAAAAAGAATTGCGTGAGAAAAACAAGTGTCCTGTAAAATAGGGCACGTAACAGGCGTTCATAATAGAATTGGTTAAGCAAAACGTTTTTTTTTTTTTTTTTTTTTTTTCATACATCTAACACAAATATTTGCCATTTGTCAACTGTGATTTCTCTGAAGGATTTAGTTTCTCTCTTTTATGTTTAATTTTAGGCAATTACCAGTTTATGATTGTTCTTATTTTACTGTTATGGATTCAGATTTGATTGAATAGAAGAAGAAATACGAGAGATCAAGAACCATAAATAAACATTAAAGTCGTTAATAAGAAATCATTGTTATACTACAAAAATTTTATTTTCAGATATAAAATTATGGTAATAATCAGTCTTTACAGTTTATTGGAGTACCTTGTGCCCAGGCGGTCTTAAACTCCTATCTGGTCAAAATGAGTACATGGCGACAAGTAGGAGAAACATGGTTATCAAAAAACAGGAAATAAGTAGTTAAGGAAAATGTCCCCAAATTCAAAATTTTAAGAAGAAAATTGATAATATAAAACAGTAAAATAGCAAATTAAAAAGAGATTCCACAGGAGTATAGGGTAACCGCTGCTAGAAATGATGACGAAAGGACGTCTAGGAACTTTGTAAATTGTAAAGAACCGCCCTGGGACGTTTAGAATTTTCCGGCAGAGTAAAATGGTATCTCTATGGTAATAATGAATATATATGGACTGTAAATACATTAATTTTTTATTCCCCTAATGTTGGTATTTACGGAAACGTTTTGCAAACCAATCATAAATGAGTATATAGCCAAATTATAACAATTTTTGGTAACATCGCAGAATAGGGGCTGTTGGAATTTGGTGTCAGAAATTCTTTTCGCCCAAAGTCTGCAAAGTAACGGTTTTCAATTGTAAGTGAAGTGAATTGTAAACAATACAATAACAAGGGTTGTACAAGGTTATACTTTAATACAAGAGTTTGGCGATTTATCACTCAGTTGGCATCACAAAGAAATCGCCAAATTTCAACGTCCCCCTATATTGCGACTTGGCCCAATTTTTTAAAGAGCTTCTAGTATTAGGAAACTATTTCTCCGTTATAAATATTTTACTGGAATTAATTATTATTTTACATAAATTTTTAAAAAGCTCTTATTTGACTTTTCACCTTAGAAACGTTACATATTTATTATTTTAATGCATTTTTTAATGACTAATCTGATAGCAATTGATGCTGCACCGGCACTCCTAAAGCTAATGTTCATTGCCTTTACGAAACACCTTTAATATGAGGAGAAAAAATAATATAATTTATTCACGCGAATCCATGCATGCGAAATTATAGTGTGAAACTAAAAACAAATTAATTTCATTTAATCATTTCGGTTTAAATTAAACATTAACTGCGAGAGGAAATTGATATTTTGTATTGTTCAGAAGCAATGAAAGTGCTTCACTTAAGGTAATCGTTTAAATATATTTGTATTACGTTTCTATACAGGATTAAACTTAAAAACTGAAATTCATTATTTTTCAGAGTCTTAAATTTAATAAAATAGGATATTTTTTAAAGAATATCCTTATATTCAAGTTTATAAAAAGGTCATATTTCAAATTTCGTAAGCATGATTAGCACTTTAATTTTTACTATACTATCATTTAAAGTTATTTTAATAATTTATTTAATTCAAAATATTAGAATTTATCTGTTTCTTTCAACTATGAACTGATTAATGTATAATTTTATAAGAAAATTTCTTAGGTAAAATATAAACGAATTGTTTATGCGAATTTCTTTAAACATTTGATTTATAAAGTGAATGAAAGAGTGTAGAAAAATACTTACATTAGTTTACCCAACTTTCCCATCCTTTGATAGATACTTTGTCAAAAAAAAAAAAACACTAAATTATGACTTGTTTGCTAAAAAAAAGCTTTACGTTAGTTCTTAATCTAAAATTAAATTGAAAACCCAAGTTTCAACTTAGTTAAATGTCGTAGTTCAAAATTTCACTTGACTGAATCTCAAAAAATTCAAAATGGCTGTCAAAATGAAAAAGATCTGCAATTTTTCTAAAATGACGTCACATGAGCTGATTTCAACAATTAATTTTATTGGCTAATTTTGATCACCTCATATGACATCATTCATCCAGTGATGCCATTATATGGGACGTATTTAATCCAAATTTGAAAATTTTAAATAAAAGTAAATGAAATATATTTGACTTTATTTTTTTTTAATACTAATCAATTATTTTTTCAACAGCTATCGCTGTAAAAATTTATGTTTTTTTAAAAGCTTCAATTATTAGTTTAAAATAAAATAATAATAATGTTATTAATTGTGAACTCATATTTAGTATAATTATAATTAAAATTTTAAGCCAGAAATTATTACATGATTTTCATAAATATACCGAATAACCATTTTTCAATACGTATCACTCCCGAAAATTCATGAACAACTATGAAATTTAAATTATACAGTAGTATGCTTGTAATAATTTTTATACATATCGGATTTTATAGCATACATTTTATTATTAAACAACACATGCTTTATATAACATGAGAGCAACTAACTTTAAAGCATGTTATCCTGAATATAATGTATTAGCTCAATGGTTGTATTTAAAACAAAATATTAAACCGTAAATGAAATTTTTCTGTGTTAGAAAGAGCATCTTAAATTCAGTACATTAACATTTTTCTTTAAATGATTTAAGTAATAATATTCGTGTTTGAGAAAAAAATAAGTGGAATTAGTATTTTAAACATGAAAAAATCACTAAATAAATAGTTTTTGGAAAAAATTTACTCTTTGAGTGAGAGGATTGCAATGAAGTCACTTTTAATACTACATATACGGAACCGGACATCTGTCGGATGATGGAAATTGCCTTACTGAAGAAGATCAACATTTTAATAGAATAACTAAGTCAAAAATGAAATATATATATATATATATATATATATATATATATATATATACATCTTATTACGTAATAAAATAACTTGTGCACAAAGAACATTAACAACACTATACTAAACAATAATTTAAGATTTAAAATAAGCTATTATGACTTTTGGATTGTTTGTTTTATTTTAAAAGCATCACTTCTGCTTTTTCTTGGATATCTTTGAGCATTCAACTTTGTCGAAATCAAGTCTCTCTCTCTCTTCAACCTACCATAACAGTGTTGGCTGCCAATCATTGCTAACAGCAAAAATGTCTATACTTCTTGAATACCGTATTCTTTTCCCGAAAGACGATCCCCAATGGACTAAAAAAATAATGAAACTCATGAAACTTTAGCAACATGTACGATATTTTAGGGGTTTTTACTAATGCAGCTGGCAATACAGAAACAGTTATCATTATGACATAAGCAAGGTCTGCACCGCTGTTACTTATTTAGCACTACCCATGGGACACGTGTAGCTTGAAAATAGGCTAAGGGCGCGAGTAACACTACCCCAGCAGCGCTCTACGATCCTATTAGACCGAGACCTACGGTTTAAAGTGGATTCCGAACCACTAAAAACATCCATGGCACTGCCGGGACTCGAACCCGAAACCTGTGGTACCGAGCTCAAGAGCGCTAGCTACTCGCCCATCAGGCCTCCGCGATATTGTAAATGATTGGTCTGGAAGTTTGGGGGATCACATGCCCCATATAACACAGAACTTTCATCCGATTATCATTAATTTCGTTGTTTACAAATTTTTTAATGGTAAGAAATTCAGTAATAATGATTGCCTCAAAACAAACTTGGTTGAGTTTTTTATTATTATTAATTCCTACTATTAGTTCACACTCTCCCTATATATATCTTGTTCAAATTTTCAATCGTTCATAAAATACTTTTTATTCCTCCACTCAACTTCAAATACATTTTTTTGCACTTGTAGTGGATGACACTGGATGTTAATACAGTTTTTTTTTTTTCAAATATTAATTCATTCATTCAATTTAATTAATTCATTTTAGTTTTTTTAGATTTAAGTTGCATGTATCTACCAATAGATGGCGCCAGATGTAAAGAGGAAAATTTCAACTTTATTTGTAAAGGACTTTTCTGCAATAGAGTGAAAAAAAAGTAGAAATTGACTTTAAAAAATTTGTTTTTATATTACTTGCTACTGAGAGGAACTGAAAGTCTCTATGGAGGTGAAATTATGAAATTACCAGAAAAATGGCAATAGACAGTTAAACAAAATGAAAGCTATTTTACTAATTAAAGTACATTTTTTGGTATAAAAAAAAACGGAGCATTATTTTTAACTAAAAACCGAAATTTCTTTCTTGTCATTCCATTATTTGAACCCTTATTATTGTACTACAGCATTACACTATTATTACTGTTGATGAGTATTAATTTGGTGTATTATCTTAACCATTTTTTCTCTTCCTTTTTTTATTCTTGCTAATATTTGGCATATTTATTTTGAAAATAAATATCTCATTGATTTTAAAGACTTTTTTTAGTATAAAATTCAGCAATTTTCTATTGATAAAACAAACTTAATAAAAAGAAATAACTTGTGGTAAAAAAATATATTTATTGCTTAATACACTATACATAAGTATTTTGTAATTTCCCGATGCCGGCATCAGTACTATGGACTAAAACTTTAGTTTTGTTATGATATCTGAAAAAAAAAAAAGGAAAAAATTACATTCAAATAATGAAATATTTTCTTGGTAATTTCTACATATATACAATAAAACCTATAAATAAAATCGATTTAATTTTTTGTAATTAATTAATTAAATGCAATTTAAACATTTCTAATCTGATAACAGGAACTTTACTTTATTGTCAGCTATAGTAAATATATAGCAGATTCAACATGATTCAGGATGCATCAAAGGAGAGGTTGTATCCTAACGCTACACTCCCAATTTCCAGCCAAAATTTGGAGCATTGCGAAGTTGAAGCCTCTAAGAGGTTTACACCCACTTTCTGAACCGTATGTCAAATATTTTCAGGCCTACGGATTTATCGTATTCATCTCCAAGAAACTGCTACACCACACCCCATTACAAATCTATACCTACAACTGGCATGTCTCTTTTCCAACTGTGTAGATGGCATGGGTGAAATTTTACAGCCACAAATTTTAATGAACATTTTCCTAGTATGGCGTTTGAGGAGTTCACTCCTCCTCCAGTCCAAAGGGAGGACGTTCTGGCTTAAAGATTTATTGTACCTATGAGTCTTTCAGCTCATCCTCACCTACTGGATTTCGAATCAAACCACGAGGGTTCCAGAGGCTTAATTCATCACTCACCAGAACACTTCTTCCTTAATTGTTTTTTTTTCTTTAATATGCCATTTTTTATGCTATAATTATGCTATTTCTTGTAATTTTATTTACTGATTTTATTGAAATGAAAACAATTAATACATTTTGTAATAAAATTCATGTAATTTTTTGTAATGTAAATTTAATTTCAAAATTTATTGCAATTTATAAAGATTGATTAATGGCTCTATATATTCTGAAAAATATTTTTTAAAAATATATGAATTAGAAACTAGCATCCCGTTCTATAACTTATGCCTAGTATGAAAAATTAAAAATTTGATTCGTAAAAAATGTGAAGATAGTATTAAGGAATTATTTTTGTCGTCTTCAAATACCGTCCATCATTTTTGTTTTTTAACTTTTTTCTTTAAAATTATCCTTCAAAAAGAAGGATAATTAATAATAAGGAACTGTTATCTTTCTAAATTCTTTACTAATTTAGTTTCAAACTTTATCAGAGGCAAAATTATTTATTTCCCATGATGAGAGTTTAAATTTTTTTGTGTGTGTGTGTTTGACAGCAAACACAACAAATCCATACTGAAAATTAAATTTAACTTTAATTAGAATTAAATTAAATTAATTTATTTATTAATTTTAAAATTAACTTAAGTTAATTTTTTTTTTCAAATTAACCTAAAATTAAATTAATTAAATTACATTTTTCCATACAAAAATTAAATTTCAAAGCACTGTACAGTTTATAAGAATCGTGATTATCACAACTTAGGTTTATTACTTTTCACGTGAATCTTCTAACGCCTTCTGCCAAATGGGAACTGGGCGCCGCCAAAGGGGAAGTTTCCAGGAAATCCGCCTAAACGAAAAATAAATCTATAAAATAACATTACACAACATTATAATACACATAATGTACCCTTTGAAAATGTAAAAGTTTTTTTTTTTTATATATTTTAAATAATTAAATTTTCTCAAATGTAATTTTACCCTATCCATAAGAGCAAGAATTTGGCGAGACCCTAAAGCGCCAAATCGGGTACATTCAATTTCTGCATACAGTTCTGACGAACATTGCAAAGCCAGAAAAGTTCAAACAAAGCATTGCAGTGGGGAGAAAGGTCATTTCAGATGGATTATAATGACAATATTTGACTTTATTGAGTTCAGTAATTTAAAATAGTTAAATTTTTAAGTTACACACTATAAAAACTAGATGAAAAAAATCCACAAATAACCATCAAATTTTTCTTTCAAAATTGTTTCGCGCAGCGTATATCGGACTAAAACTCCTAAGGATAAGGAGATAATTAGGAAAAAATAGCCAAAACAGGCAGGGACCGCAAGTCCGTAGAGCTTCTCTTCTAACACCTGAGTCATGCAGACATAATCTTCATTGCATATCTGTGTTTAAAAGCAACTTCATTTATACAAATATCGATTTTAATAATTCATTTCTTTTAATTCGTCTTAAGCTGTGTTACGCTAATGAGGTTGGAAAATAGAATGCGAATACTGAAATTGCATTAATTCATGTAAGCACAGGACACATGCATTGTATTGATTACAAAACAAGTATGATAATAAAACGCACAATAGACCTGAATGGTCGAGTGTCTGGAGCTTGGTGCCACTGGTTTCGGGTTCGAGTCCCGACTGTGGCATGGTTGTTTGTAGCGGTTCGGAATCAGCTTTACATCGTGGGTCTCGAATCTAATAGGATCGCAGAGTGTTGTCTTGAGGTTAAGTCAGTCTTCAGCCCACGTGGTTCCTCAAAGTGAAGCTGCCTATTACCCTTGGCCATGGCCCAGTGGCCTGCGACGGTTTCTTCTGAACCTGGTGAAGGCTTTCCTACACCAGGGTTGATTAGTAACAACAACATAAAATGCACAAAGACATTCTGTGCTTTGAAACATTCTGCATAGAATATTTTTTCCAACAGCTACACATTTTATAACCCAGTAAAATAAATAAATTAATTAAAAAGGGGGCACTTACTGAAGCCGGGATTGAAACTGCCGGGAAATCCATTCCCCGCGAAGAGCTGGGTGTTCTGCCCCCCGTCCGTTCCCCCGAACGCGACTGCGGTGTTCCCGGGGTTGTTGCTGTTGGTGCACCGGAGGAACCCGTTGGCGTACACGCACGACTGCGCCTGAGACTGGGTGGCAGCTTGGATGCATGCGATTGCCATGGCAACAACGAAGCAAAAGAGAGTGAACTTCATCATCATTTACCTGAAAATCTGTAAAACATATATATATATATATATATAGCATGACACAACTTGTAGTCAGGGATAAAAGTAGAATAAACCCTCTCTAATCAACCACTCTTCAATCAGACATCTCTAGTCCAACGGAACTGTTGGAACGAGTGACTTTATTCTTTCTATAATAACATTTCACTTTACACCCTACGTCAGTTCTAAATATGAAGTTCAGCACATGATTTGTCTTTTTAATCCCTTGTCTCCTTTAATTATATTAGTAGCACATATAACCTGGCTTTTTCCGGCTTCAGAAAATAAAAACTTACTAACTATTTTTACACCAAAGATATAATTTGATTAAGTTTTATATAAAAAAAGTAAATCCTTTTTTTTCATTACTAGCATGAATGGCGGTAAAATATATTTTAAAGAGATTAAATAGGTTGTTTATTTAGTATAATGCATAAGTAATAAGAGATGCAACATATATAGATTCTGAAAATGTTTGAATTCTAGATGAAATATTTTTATTTTATTTTATTAACATTTTAACTACCAAAATTACATAATTTTCATGAAATTTATAGGTATTTATCAATTAGAGCCTGACAGCAAACAACATTGCTTGTTTTGCCGTCGTTCGCATTTTCCCACCGTATAAATTTCCGGTAGGTTATATGTGCTTTCATAAAAGTTTTCCACTCTCAACTATTTTTCTTTCTAATGCAGCTGGCAAACACAGACAGCTTGGTCTTAGATGCCTTAAGGCAAGTGCTGCACAGACGTACTCACTTTGTATTACCCAGGGGGCGCGTGTCACTTGAAGATAAGCCACGGACGCGGAGTCACAATGCCCCTGCAACGCTCTACGATCCTATTAGACCGAGACCTACGATTTAAAGTGGATTCCGGACCGCTACAAACAACCATGGCACCGCCGGGACTCGAACCCGAAACCTGTGGTACCGAGCGCTAGCCACTCGACCATTCAGCCCCCTCTCAACTATAGACATTACCATTTCTAACTGACCATGGCTAAAGCAGTCCGATCTCAAATCAATCCAAGCAATTTTAAGTGATTGGCCTTGTTCTGCGTTTGCAGAGATAGCAAAAAGCAATAAACTTCCAGATATACATAGCAAAAGCAATGTATATCTAGAATTGTAGCTTTTGAATTTGATGTTATGAAGGACATCAGGGGAATGAAGACATCTTTTCTTTAATACAGCCGGTTAAAATAATTCTATACGATACTGTCACAAAAACTTGATACAAAGTCTTTTCCCATTCTCGCAATTCAAGTTACTTTTTCCCCACGTTAATCACTTTTCTTTGTCTGCTTATTATACTGTTTTCACTTCCCATTTTTCTGCATTTGCTTGCAGATGGGGATAAAAGCCTTTATAGCCCAGATGCTCTTCCTCTACCCCTATCGACTTTAGCATAGCCAGTTTTTTTCCAATCCCACGCTGAGAAAGACATGAAATCAAGAAATTAAATTTGAATGAAGTATAAAATAAAATTAAAGTTGTTGAAAATGCAGTTACAGTTATCCCGCCTCTCACATACGATTTACTAGATAAATGAAAGTAGTACAGTTAAAGGTCTATTAACCAATATTATTAAAGAATTCAATAAAATTAAAATTAGAAAATAAATGCGAAAGCAAAAAAAAATAAACTAAACAAGACACATTAACTAAACACAGATCCACACGGTTTCCCATGATAACACAAGGAAAATATTTTCTGAAGGATAAAATGGATATCTCACTTTCTACAGGACCTTATTAAAACTCTAAATTTTAACTATTCTACCTACATTTGGACTATTATAGATTTGAAGGAAAATGAAACCATTGATATATACATATTTACAGTCTTTATAAAATTTGTTATTAAATAATTTAATGCAAACTTTTGAATTAAAAAAAAAATTGTTGACTTGTTCTGTACTTTCTCTTCATCGGATTTTTAGCAGTTCTTTTTTACTCTAGCAGTAATTATTGTTGAATATTAGTTTAATAGTTAGCTTAATATTTAGCAACTAATAGGAAAAGCCTGCCTGACTCGTTGCTCTGTCAGTGTGCGCAACTAGCGTACAGGAGGACAACGGTTCGAATCCCCCTGGTGGTATTGCCATTGCTTTCAGAACAAGGACAATTGATGGTAATTGTGGAAGAGTCTTAGTGTTGATAGCCAGGCTGTCTGGAGGGTGTTTTCCGGATTTTATTTCATACAAATTCGGAGCAATAGGCACCCCAAAACAAGTTGTCCAGGAAGACAAAATACGTCGGTGGGCTCATCGTGACATGCATCATCGATGTTATAAAATAGAACATGGTCAGTAGTCTCAAAGATGAACATAGTCATAGCCTGAAATTCTCTCATGGTCATAGTCTCAAAGTTAAATCAAGTCTTCCTCAACTGAAGCTGTATTTACGGGTAAAGTTACAATTTGAAACGACCCCCATCCTCCCCCAAAAGACTGGAAGATTAAACAACTTTTTCCATTATGCGATAAAGACCAATAGACAGAGAACATCTCTTCAATTTTCATTAAAAAATGCGTGAAAAGAGTTTTAGAGGAAATACAAACACGTTTTTATAAGGACTTGTAACTTTTTCTATTTTATCTACTGTTCATTTATTATTGGCTCGAATTAAGAAAAAAAATATAATTTGAGCAAATTTGTAGGTTAATAAAATTCATAGTCATTGTCAAAATTTTATGATTTGAATTAATTGTACCGAAATATGCATTTTTATTACTATGTTTAAAAACCACTACGTGATAGAAAAAAATATATTTCATTTTTCGTATTAGCACTGCAAATAACTTAAAAATCAATCATTAAAATTAAAACTAGTATCGAAAATTTTTTTTTTTTAAAATATGTTATGAGTTACTTCTCTTAACATACATGTTGAAGAATATTTTAATTTTAATGTTTTGAAAAAAAAATTACTTTTTTTCTGATTCATAACTCTTAAAAGTGAAAATCTAACGTTAGCCAGAAAATTGTAATAATGGAACAGAAGGACAATTTTAAGGACTTCTTTTAAAGTATAGGGTGATCATTGAAATAGAATTTTCTAATGAGCGGAAATGCAGGCCAGATATTTCAAATACAGAAAATATTATATATCACACAGCGATAAATATAATATCTTGCCTGATCCAATGAAATGATGTTTATTAAACTAACAGCATTTATAAGAAAACTGTTAAATCAGAGAATTCTACAGATTAAATGTTAACGAACTTTTTAGCGTCATTGAAAGAAAATTGATATGCAACAAAAATATTCAAATTAATTTAAAAGCAGATTATTTTGAATTTCCTTTTAAAAAAAAATAGATATCACACTTCGTAATATTTAAAAAAAAAAGCAATAGAGTCTTACTTGAGAACAGTGGGTGGACCTCCGATTGGGTTGAAGTGCGTCAATTGAAGAGGACTGAACTTTCCACCCCGTATTTATTTATACTGCCTTTGCCAACAGATTATGCAGGACATTCGGCATCAAGTTATTCAGGCTCAACTTTTTATTGCCCCATTCACAGAAAGGAAATCGACCTTGTGGTGAAAATGCAGTTAGTAAAAAAAAAAAAAAAAGAACTTTCGCGTGATAATGATTTGTGGAGAACTTTCTCTTTATTTTTCTGTCACCGAATTAGCATACCAAACTGCTACCATCACCTTAAACAAATAACAAAATAGTTTTTTTTTTCTAAAAATATTTAAGACAATGAATGGACTGAAAAATGGGCGATCATCGACTTCCGCAATTCCTCTTAAATCGTCAAAAAGTTTAGCCTATTTTCCCACAGTAGGGTATTTTTTTTGCACATAAAACACTCTCGGGCTTCACGCACGTGCGAGTTCGAATTCAATTTCCATACATTTTCCAAAACGCGAAAAGTTCTCACTGCTTAAAATTGGGCGCCGCATTTATGCATTTTGGTTATTTCGGAATGATCCATTGCCGAGAAGTGCCCGGTTGCGAAATAAAGAGGCAATACTTAAGTGGTACACCATTTCTTTGTTTGGTGCATCATTATAATATTCATATTCAACAGAACAGTAAAAATAGGCCCTTCCTGAAAACTTTCGGGATGCACAAAGTTTTACTTTGCAAGTCACTGCACTGTGTGGAATTGTGGGGGAGATTATTTTTTTATTTGGAATGCACGGAAAATTCTTTGGTATATTGTCAAAAATGTTTCCCTTTTATAACATTATTCACAGTTTTATGAGTTTCAAAATTCAAAAGATGGCTGGATGCCTTAAGGATTCTGAGAAATAGTCAAGAAGTTCGTTGCATTGAAATCTGCATGGATCAAAGAAATCTAAAAGATCTATCTATGGTAATCTATGTTAATTGAACCCGCTCTCTGAACTCTTAATCACACAAGTAAAATTATCTTATCTATACATATTTCATTTTTTAATTCAATTCTTCCTTACTGAAAACATCGAATGAACATATACAGTCCTCTGCATAAAATATTACAAGAACCCTGTACCCTATGAGAAAACAAAAAATTACTCCAATTATTATATACAATTGCGATGGAATTTTTTTTTTTTTTTTTTTTTTTTTTTTTTGTGTGTGTGTTTGTATAAAAAATTTTATTGCCATTTTAGGCTAATTTCATGAGTTAAAGAGTAATTTAGGTTAGCAAAAAGTACTTAATAGTAAGTATAAATACCGAGTGAAAAAAGCAAAGCTTTGGCAGTTTTCTGAATATCGATTTTTCATTGAAAAAAAGCTTAGGTTTTTGATAGCTTGATGACCGAGTGACTAGCTGTCAGGTACCACAAGTTTCCTGTTCAAATACCGGCGGTGCCATAGATGTTTGTTAGTGGTTTCGAATCCCTTTAAGCCATAAGTCCAGGTCTAATATGACTATTGGACGTAGGGCTGATAAAGCCTACCCTACGTAAAAAGAAAAACATCTCATCTGACAAATAGTCCAAGGTCCAGCATGGACTGTAGTGCCAGGTGTTTGTTATTTAGTTTTAAGGATATCATTTCCATAAAAAAGAAGTGAATAGTCTGATAGAAGTGATTTTGGAGTTAAAAAAATGGCAATATTATTTAAATAAATATTGAAAAATGGAAGTACATTTTTTTAATATTCTCACAAGATATAAATTAATTTCATTGTTATTATTTATCTAAATCCCTAATTTTTAAAGAGAATGATACCGCAAAAGTTGCCAATGGAACTGGAACCTTTGGAATGGGGTTTAGCAGTCTCGGGTCCACTTAGAGGATTTTATTAAAATACGCAACAATGAAGGAAGAAGAGAATGCTTTTCCTTCATACTATTCAGTGGAGCACGGGCAGGGCCGAATTTAGATGAAAAGAGGCCTAGGCTATTCCATTTATTTCATCTCCCAGTTTTAAGTTTGTAAATTACATGAGAGATAATAAAATACGTCATTAGAACATTAGATGATGGATGCATGAAATAACATCAATTCTTTAATATGTATCTTCCTGCATGTTCAAGCTAAAGAAGGTAGATTCCAAGAGGGGACGCTGAGTATTTTTTAAAGGAGGTGCAGGACATTTATAAGTGTGGTAATCATCCGTCTCTCTGGCGCTCGGTACCACAGGTTTCGGGTTCGAGTCCTGGCTGTGCCCTGAATGTTTATAGTGGTTCGGAATCCCCTTTAAACCTTAGGTACCGATCTAATGACTGTAGAGCGTTGGGGTAGGGACTAACAAAACTATTTCGTAATAAGAAAACCGCATCTCATGTTTCGAAATCTGCTAGAAGGCAGAAGGTCTTAGCCCACCATGGATTCTGTTGGGCCATTGAAGAAGAAGAATCACTAATCTAAGTGGGAATTCTAATTCCTATTCAAAACAATATCAAGTAAGTTATTCTACAAAAAGATAGAAAAATAATAATTAATGTGTGATAGTTGTTGACCTGAGGGCGCTCGGTGCCACATGTTTCGAATCCCAGCGGTGCCATGGATGTTTGTGAGGGGTTCGAATCCATTTTTAAGCTGTAGATCGCGGTCTAATGTAACTGTTGAGAACTGACTGACAACCCTACCCCCGTAAAAACCCACGTCCTGTCTCAAAATCTGCTAGCAGCAAATGGCCATGGGGCTGTTGCGCCAACGAAGACGAAGAATATGTACTAGCTTACTGTGAAAATAATAGCTCTGTGCAACAATGCAAGTTGTTAATTAGGTTCATTCCAACATTTGCAATACTCATTCTTCACCAGTGAAATTCAAATAACTAAAGCACTGACGATTGTAATTGTGCTGTCATGTGTAAAAATTTGTAGCAAGGCTTCGTTTATTTTGTAGAATATTATACAATTATTTTGTCTTGTTGCTTAACTTTCGGGCGTTATATAAAGAATAATTCAAAACAAAACTGAGTTGAAACGTCAGCATGTCTTACTATTAGGTTGTTCCATACGAAATGAGCTTTCGAGTGCACAATTTTGAAAGATCAAATTATTTGAACATATTTAATCAAAATAAGCTCCATCTGCATCCACGCACTTCTGCCATGGATTGCAAAGCATTTTCAAGCCAGCTTCAAAAAACACCTTTGATTCAAGAGCCCATAAAACTGTTTTGCGATTGATAAAGCATTTATTCTTTCTTAAAAAAAAATACCATTCCAAATGCTTACAAAAAAATTGTAGTCAGTAGGAGACAAATGTGGATGAAAATCAAATGTGAACTTTTTCACTCTTTGAAGTTTGACTTTGAAAAGTGAGGTTTGATTTGTTCGCTCTACGGTCATTTTTTGCACACTTTGGGCTAATTAGACCTGACCTACAGCTTAACGTGGATTCCGAAAGCCTAGAAAACATCCATGCCACCGTCAGGATTCGAACCTGAAACCTATAGTACCAACGACCAGAGCGCTGCAAGCTAATTGGTCATCAGGTCGCTGAAAAGTGATGTCTTGCGTTAT
The DNA here is from genome assembly GCA_021605095.1 of Caerostris extrusa. NCBI lineage: Eukaryota > Metazoa > Arthropoda > Arachnida > Araneae > Araneidae > Caerostris > Caerostris extrusa. The sequence continues at coordinate 69,118 of BPLR01011276.1, forward strand.
CATGAAGAAGAATATTTTTCGATTCACCAACTGGTTCTGATGACAGCAATTTCTGATGCACAATATCAATTTGTTAACAGTAACACTGTGTATTAATTGTGATGTAACAGGTGGACTGAAAAGTTCGTAGGCTGACACACAGATGGCGCTACTAGTATGAAATCCATATGATTTTTAGTTAGCCCTAACCTTCAAAAGACACGTGCATAAATTTGACAGCTGTTGCACTATTAGTATGTGAGTTACAGCATTTTTAGTGAAGTTATAGCATTTTTAGTGTTCATCACGTGCAGTCCACTCGGCTGACTGTCGATTGGACTCCGGTGTGAAATGATGGAGCCATGTTTCATCCATTGTCACATATCGACGCAAAAATTCGCGTTTATTACGATTGAACAGCTCCAAACACTGCTTAGAATCATCCATTCCTTGTTGTTTTGGGTCGACTGTGAGCTCTGCGCGGCACCCACTTTGAACACAGCTTTCGCATATCCAAATATTCATTCGCGATATGTCCAACACGCTCCTTTGATATCTTTAGGGTCTCAGCTATCTCAATCCACTTCACTTTACGGTTATCAGAAATAGCCTCTTTGTGGCGTCCACTGCGTGCATCGTCCTCGGTGTTCCTTTCGCCTCGTTTAAATTTAGTAAACCACTTCTCTACGCTTAATTTTCCTGGTGCAAAGTCCGAATAATGTTTATCAAGCCAAGCCTTCGCTTCAATAGTATTTTTTTTCGCCAAAAGCAATGCTTTGTTAACACACGAAATTCCTTTTTATCCCTTTTTTCAAACTAACAAAAGTTGTTCCACTAAAAATGCTATAACTCACATACTAATAGTGCAACAGCTGTCAAATTTATACACGTGTCTTTTGAAGGTTAGGGCTAACTAAAAATAATATGGATTTAATACTAGTAGCGCCATCTATGTGTCAGCCTACGAACATGTCAGCCTAACTGTTATTCCTAGGAAGCTGTAATGGATAGTTTCCCTATGATTCACCATTGTCTTCCTTGGATGCAAGCTTAGTCTGGGTTAAGATCTTTCACTTGCATCCAGCCAATGCTACGATTGTCATTCAGTACCCAGTTTACAACACAAGTAACGAACAGAAATTCAAAAGGGTACAATTTATTCGTCAAATAGTAGTCAATGATGTAGAAATCTGCAAACATCGCAAATCCTGCCCATCTGTTAACTCGTAAGGAACCATTTTATACAGCTTTTTTTTTTTTTTTTTTTTTCACCTTTCTAAGCGCTGCAAGATATTTTGAAACCGTTTCTGCGCTTAACTCCAAGATCAACAGCAAGTTCTCAAAATGTTATTATAGGGTTAACTTTAATTTTCAGATCATTCGCGGGGTTCATTTTTCCTGATTCGAGCTTCTCAAACCATCGTCTCACTATGCATAAATTAGCTGCATGATTCCCAAATGTAGCATTAAAATTTCACGTTGTCCAAGCTTATACTCATACAGAAAATTATCCATATTTTGTAGGATTCCATGTTTCTTTTAAGATATCATAAGATTTAAAAATATCAAAACCTTTATGCGAACAAAATACACAATTAGACACAGGAGTATGACGATATACAACACCCTCATTTAATTTAATACTAGTAGATATATATTTTATAGAACGTTCAGCTAATACTAAATAATTCATTTCATGTGGCACAAACATATTTATCGAAAAGGGGTGAAATAATTTGTCGTGAAAAAAGGAATTTCTTATAAAAAATTAGCTAGAGAATTTGAAAATTACTGATCTAAAACAATTTAAACTTACTAAAAATATGGTTCACTTTTTAATTTATTTGTTTTTCTTCTACAACTAAAATCACTTCTATTGAAAATATATTTTACTATTAAAAATGGGCCAACGAAACATACATATATATATATAAAGAGGAAAAATTTCACTATTAAAAAGTAGGTCAACGAAATGTATTTTTTTTCTTTTTTTTTTTTTTTTTCAATATAAGAAGAAAGGTGAACACAAAAATCAATATGTTGGGAAATTTATTTTTTACATCTTTATGGATATCAATAAGTGCCATCCTAGTTGATAAATGATATTTAAATTTTTTTAGAACTCTTTGCATAATAATGCACAATAAGACTAAAATTGACCAATCGTTGGGGCTGGACGGCCCATCTTTTGTAAGTTCTCTCCTTCTTTTCGATTATTTGAAGACTAATCTGTTTATCTAATCCAGAGGTCTCCAAACTACGGCCCGCGGGCCAAATCCGCCCGCCAGTTTCATCCATCCGGCCTCGCGACAGCGAATAGTTTATTGTTGTTGTAATAAGCCGGATAAAAAACACAGAATAATAATAATTGTTTTTAATCTCATAGTGTGCTTAATGACATGCTGATAATACGCAGAAAAATTTAATCTCGGGAAGCCATAACAACTAACACATAATTGAATGAATCATCAACATTATAAACTAGTGAACATCCCGCTGTTAAGCACCTACCTATTTCCGCTTATGGCCACAGATGTCGTCAAGTGTCACGGTCGTATCTGGATATTGAATAATAGTAATTGAAGAAGCGAATTTATCGCAAGCGTATGCTCGCTCAGAGTGTACTCGGCGACTAGTCAGAAAATTATAGATAATGGCAGAAAATTAAAAAAACGGTTTTGGTCCTTGGTACTTACTGGAGTAAGCAGTATGGCCCTAAGGCTGGTTTGAGACCCTGATCTAATCCGTGTATTCAATCAGTGTCGATCCAATCCATTGCGTGATGAGACATATTTGTATTTGACGTATTGATTCGTCAAGGCCTTCGCACAGAGTATGAGATCCACCACACAGGAGATCTTGAGAGGGAAAGCGCCTTTCTTCACTTTTTACCCAAATT
>BPLR01011277.1:0-43611 GCA_021605095.1 Caerostris extrusa
TAAATATATTTTTTTTAAAGTGTGATGAATCTCAAGGGTCGAAAAATATTTAAATGGGCAGAGGGTTGGCCAACCTTGATCTAGGAAGTATGAAATATTTTAAAATGCAGCTGAAATAGATTTCATCGAGATGTCCAAATTGAAAAATGTCTAACTGAAACCAGATGCGCAATTGACCAATTTGAAATTAAAATTTAAAAATATTTTTTAATAAACGTCCTTGTACTGTGTGAAATTTGACTGCCTGACAATAGCTTGAGTGCGCCGATTCTGTACACAATTTTGATGAGAATATTTTAGATGTAAAAAAAAAAAATGTAGGCTACATTATGCTTTGTCTACTGAAATGCAGTTCCTCTCACAAGATAATATCCTTTTTTTCAGAAACAATAAATTAAGTAAACAGACATGCTGAATATAAAAAAAGTCAAAACAAAAATTTAAATAATTGACTCGCTACGCATTCAGTTTAAACAAGTAATATAAAAAAAAAAATTTTAAGACAATTCCTACTTTTTTACTCTATTGCAGAAAAGTCCTTTACAAATTAAGTTGAAATTTTGCTTTTACATATGGCGCCATCTATTTATTAGGTACATGCAACTTAAATGCAAAAAAAAAAAAACTAAAATCAACGAATTAAATTAAATTACCGAATTAATATTTGAAAAAAACTGTATTAACATCCAGTGTCATCCTCTACAGGTTCAAAAAAGATGCATTTGAACTCGAGTGAATAAAAAAAGTGTTTTATGAACGATTGAACAAGATATATATAGGGAGAGAGTGTGAGCTAATAGAAGGAATTGAAAAGAAAACGCTATTACATATAAATATTTACCAAAAATTATTCTTAGTTTAAATTACCACTATTTTGAACAATTTTACCCTGTAGAGAATGGATGCATTATTAACCAAAACATCTAATCCATCGTAATTTTGCTTAAGGAACACGGCCAGAGATTTTATGCTGGCCTCGTCCGTTATGTCCAGCTGGTGAAACTTGGGATGCGAACCTTCGGACTTCAGCTTCTCCACCGCAGCTCTACCGAGAGCCTCATTTTCGAGCTAAAATTGTGAATTGCATCAAGTAACAGACACCAAATAATGCACACGAGGAGAAATATTCGAAACTCACCTGTCAAGAAAACATCTCCATCGAATTTCGAACACAATTTACGTACGATTTCATATCCAATTCCTTTGTTGCTTCCGGCAACCTATATTAAGAAAACCATACTTAATAAACTCAAAGTATTACATGACAATTTTCCTACATACTTTACACACTTCTTACATACCTACATATATTTTCTATTTCCATGCCTACATCTAGAAACCTATAAATAGAAAGATTTCCATACCTACATATACTTTCTATTCCCATACCTACATATACTTTCTATCTCCATACCTATACTTTCTATTCCCATACCTACATATACTTTCTATTCCATACCTACATATACTTTCTATTCCCATACCTACATATACTTTCTATCTCATACCTACATATACTTTCTATCTCCATACCATATACTTTCTATCTCCATACCTACATATACTTTCTATCTCCATACCTACATATATTTTATACAACTACTTTCCTACATACACTTTCTATTTCCCATACCTACATATACTTTCTATTTCCATACCTACATATACTTTCTATCTCCATACCTACATATACTTTCTATCTCCATACCTACATATACTTTCTATCTCCATACCTACATATACTTTCTATCTCCATACCTACATATACTTTCTATCTCCATACCTACATATATTTTATACAACTACTTCCTACATACACTTTCTATTTCCATACCTACATATACTTCCTATTTCCATACCTACATATACTTTCTATCTCCATACCTACATATACTTTCTATCTCCGTACCTACATATATTTCATACTACTACTTTTCTACATACCTTAGATGCTTTACTACATTCTAAAATATTACATCACAATTTTCCTACATATTTTACAAACTTCTACATACCTACATGTACTTTATATTACTACTTTCCTACATACCTTACATACTTTACGAAACTCGAAAGTATCACTTAAATCACACTTTTCCTACATTGAACATGAATTTTCCTGCATGAGTCAAAATTAAATTTTATATAACATTCATATAATGAGCTTCAAAAAGTTACGCCTATGACTTGCCGACATGTAATGAAAAAACGAAGTAATACAAAGAGCACTGCATTTTAAAATTCTCGCATCACACACCTTTATACACAGATTTGCTAAAAAAATATTTAAGAAACAAACATTCATCTTTCTCCAATGTCGAATGATGATAAATATTTTTTACAATGCGAAAAAAAACATTCATCATCATATCAGTTTGAAATAAAAATATCTATTTTTAACTTATTGACAAAAAAAATATAAATATATTTTGAGAGTCTCTTTTAAAAAATATTTTTCAAGCAGTTAAATTTTCAATCCTTAATCTGTTGTGTAAATAAGCTTACAAATGAAATTTTATGAATTTTCACCATAGAAAGGAAAATCCTTACATTCTAAATGATATCAAGCATGATGAAAAAAAAATATTTTCCAAATTACTCAATCAATTATTTCCTTTTTTTTTCTAAAAATGTGTCAATCAATCTATTGTTCCAAATGGAGAGAAAGTGACCTCATTTTTTAATCGCGTGACTCCTTTGTGTTCTAAGGTTGTGTAAACACCAAGCTGATTAGCTGAAGGTTATCAAGCTCACAAAATTTTTAAAAAAATTACCTGGTTATGTAACAAGGAAGAGATGTCTTATCAACAGTCAATCGTTTTAATAAAAATTGTTCGTTTTACTCTTTCGTTTGAATAAAAATTGCTTTACACTTCTTTTATTAAAAGTTTTGCTTCAAAATCATATCATAAACAGAATTCTACAAGTTCTCTTATATTATGAAATTTCTTTTAATTTTTATGAATTACTTTATAAACAAATTTTCTTTCTCGGCTTGGAAACTCCTTCCTAGCAAAGCCCTTTTTATTATATCAATAGTTGATATTATTGAAAAAAATATCGACAATAGTTATATTGTAACCGTGCTTCCTCTTACACACTGCGAGAGTGTAGGAGGAAGGAGTGTGGTTTTAGGAGAAATGGTCAGTAGGCCTCGAGACTCTCACCCGTGAGGAAGTACAGCGTCTCATGTGAGAAACTCATACTCACGTGATCCTACATTCGCCAATAAATATGACCGCCTACATCTTTGTCGTATTTCGACCTTCAGTGCATTAATTGTTGCTTTAACTCTATTGTGTTATGAAATGCACATGCACATATTCTGTATTTTCCAGTAGCTATCATCAAAGTTCAGCTGTAGTACAATGCAGTATTGTAACCGTACTTTCTCCTGACCTCCAGACTCTCACCAGAGAAAAACCACAGCGACTCATGAAAGAAATTTCCCACTCACGTGATCCTCCACTCGCAAATAAAAATTGAGCAGCCTACATCTTGGCGTATCCCCTGGCGTATTTCGATCTTCAGTGCATTAATTGTTTCTTTAACTTGTTACTGCACAACACTCTATTATGTAGCCGGTTAGATTGCATATACTCTGTATTTTTGCTGTAGCAAAGTTTGGTTGTAGTACAATACAGTAGTGTAACCATGCTTCCTCCTACGCCAACCATGCTTCCTTCTGGCCTCAAGACTCTCAAACGTGAGGAAATACAGCTACTCTTGACAGAAACTCACAGTCATGTCTCTTTTGTGTTATGAAATGCACAAGCACATATTCTGTATTTTGGCTATAGCTATCAAATTTCAGTTGTAGTACAATGCAGCATTGTAAACATGTTTCCACCTACACGACTATGCTTCTTCCTGGCCTTTAGACTCTCACCAGAGAGGAAGTAGAGCGCAACAGGCGCTGCCTCTAAGAAACGTTTATTTTGTAATCTCACATCCCAAGAGCTCAACGCAAGCCTGGGTAATAGTTGGCCTACAGATTCTCCCTCAGATAGAAAGTATATTTCGCGCATCCTGCGCGTAGCTGAGTATCGGGTTTTCGGCTTAGAAGTGAAATCCATCCATGAATCTTTAATGATATGTCTTTAAATGTGTTAAATATCGCCTGCAGTTAATTGTGTGTGTCTGTGTTGTTTTTGTGCGGGGTAAATAAAGCTGTGTTTCTCAAACGTGTGTGTCAACCTAACCACACCCAGTTACAATCCAGAGTTGCTCCAACCCACAGCACTACAATATGTACACAGGAAAATATATTAATATTTATAAATGATTGATATTATGTATATTATGGTGTTGTAGTCAGACACAATCATTAACAAATTCTTTTTTATTTTTGTATTTGGAACGAGTTGCAATTGATGATATGATTTAATCTCTAACTTTCAACCTACCTTTCACACTATACCAGTTTCAGAAAAGAAAATTCCCATTATAATTTCAAAAAAACAAACTGCTTTTCTGCTTTTTTGGAACAGAGGTAATTTATTGCAGGTTAGATACAATGTGAGAAAAATACATATAAAATTTTTAAAATACATAATGTTTTAAATTAAATGTTAAAAATACATTTTAAATAAAAATGTAATCCTTTTTAGAGAAAAGCACGTCATGAAAATTTATAACAAATAGTTTATACTTATCAATACTAAGCTTAATAGTATTATCCTTATACTTTATCCTCCTTTCAGTGAAGACATCACAGACAAACTGTTCTCTTTGAATACAGAGGGAAAATATAAAGGGCAGTATTTGCTTAGCATTCTTCTTCTTATTTTTAATTGGAGAAATTTTCTAATTTTCGCAAATTTTAGTACCCTATTTTTTTTAAAATCGGCGAAATTTTTGACGATGATTACGCAAATTTACAATACACAAAAATTTTTTTTATTAATTTTCTTTTTTATTTTAAATTTTCCTTTTTCACTTGATGGTTAAATATGAGTCTGCTCTCATGCGTAAGTTAAAAAAAAATTTGTGAAGAAAGGAGAAGGCCTATTAGTTCTTTTCCGTAGCCCGTAGTTAATCAAAATTCTGTTACTTTCAGTAGTAACTAAGGATAATCCTTTGTTGTTGGGATATCTGTAAATTGCATTAAATCCGTATTGTAGTGTTGTGGTTGTTTGTGCAGCTGGATTGTAACTGGCTGTGGTTTTGTTGAGATGCTTGAGACACAAGTTTGAGAACTCACAGCTTTATTTACACGCGCAAAACAACACATACACCCAATTAAAACATACAGTACGTAATATATTTAAAGACATCTAATTAAAGATTCGTGGAAGGATTCCACTTCTAAACCAAAAAATAAAGATATTTCAGCCCGCAATGAGTGATTGTAAACTAAACGTCTCTGAGCTGGCGCCAGTTGCGCTGTACTTCCTCTGCACGGTAACAGTATCAAAATTAGTTATACAATAAATTTGCAGAAAAAAAATGAAAACTTACAACAGCAACTCTTTTTGTCGTCATTTGCCCTTCCTATTGTAATAAGTGTAGAAGATGGAAGTAGAGGAAATAGAAGAGTAATATTGAAAGAGATCTATAAAAAAGTATAATATTAAAAACAACACTAATAATCTTAAATGATGAAAGCAATACTTTTTTATGAAAGAAGTTAGATTTTCATGCACAAATAAAACTAGTTTTCTTTACATTAAGTGGCAAAGTGCCTGAACGGTCCGAGTGGATAGCACTCTGGCGCTCGGTACCACATGGTTCGAGTTCCGGCGGTGCCATGGATGTTTGTAGTAGTTAGGAATCCACTTTAAGCCGTAGTCCCCGGTCTAACAGGATCGTAGAGCGTTGAGAAAGTATTGTTACTCTGCATCCGTAGCTTATCTTCAAGCTACATGCACTTCCTGGGTAGTGCTAAGTAAGCAACGTCGGTGCAGCGCTTTTGCCTTAAGGCATCCAAGACAATTGTTTAAGTGTTTGCCAGCTGCATTAGAACAACAACGACAAAAAGAAATTAAATGGCAATTACATCCCATAAAATAATCCTATCTTGTTCTACCACTAAAATGAGAAAAAAAAAAATTTTTTTTTGCTTAAAATTGCAGACTTGCATTTTTTTATTTTTGTATTCCTTCTAATGGAATGAGAAAACCTATTTTCAAGAAATTTGTTTATTTTTTTTTTTTAAGAATCTGACTATATCGGAAATTTTTCTACAGAGAGCAACATTTGCAGGATCATACACAAAAGGCAAATATTCCAATTACTTTTCTATATTATATCTGTTCCCTTTTTTCCCTGATCAAGAGAAAATTGTATTGCATTGCCTTTCCCCAAATATTTTCCGTTATTAAAACGAATGATTTTTTTAATTATTATATTGCTAAAAAAATAACATAAAACTTATCAAAATGATTTAAACAATACTTAATTTTACAAGAAATTAAACTATATCCAGTTCCTCACAAAATATATTTAATATTCTGTAAATAATTAAACAATTATTACATCAAAATTCAATGCACAACAACACACCTTGTATGATTCTGATAAATGATTGCACTGATTTGATATCGGACAAATCAAGGAACTAAATGTATAAAAAAAATTATCATTGATTTCAAGAAATTGCCTCTTTATTTTGCAAGTAAATATAATCATTTTAAGAAATTCAAAACTCCAATTAAAAACAAATTTTCCTCTGTTACACAATAATAATAGCAAGTGCATATTAAAAACTGAAATTATTGTCGAATGCAACTGTATAGTATGATTTGTTGAAGCTCAAAACCGCGAAGCCTTCAATTAAATCACTGTTCTATGACATCTGTCATTTGTTTTGAGACATATTGACATTATTAAGGATTACGTTGTTCTAATGCAGTTGGGTAATACAGAGATATTTAATCTTTATGCCATAAGCAAGTGTAGCTTGAAGATATGCTACTGATGCTAGTTACAGTACCCCCATCATAACGCTCTACGATCCTATTAGACAGGAACCTACGATTTAAAGTGGATTCGAACCATTACAAACATCCATGGCACCGCCGGGACTCAAACCCGAAACCTGGGGTACCTGAGCTCTAGCCATTCGACCATCAGGCCCCACTTATTAGCAATATAACATTTAGATTATTTCATGTTTTAGATTATTTATCCAATGCTTAATTCTTTGAAAATGTCTGGACTTTGTCTGTGGAATCGGTTGTATTGGAAAATGTCTGCGAATTATTTGTATTCGAAACTTCTATAAACACACATATTTTACATTTATTGAAATCATATAAAAAAAAATGATTAAAAATTCGAAGAATTAGTTCTCGAAAATTTTAACTAATTATTGGAACAATTAGATCATCAAAAAAGTTTTCCATTTTTATAACAGCTAATAATCCAAAGTGTGGTGAAACTGTTCTTTTTCAAAACATTTTTTTGCAATCACATCAAAATCGAATAAAAATGCTTACCTTCACAGAATGCACGACTTTATCCACTTCTTTCAATACGCTAATCTCTGTTAACACTCCAAGAGCGGATTCACAAGAAATTTTATCGCTCTGTGCTTTAACCGTAACTGCGACTGTTTATATGACACGACTCTCGGCGAACTAATAATAGTTATTGCAGATTATTACGGAGATCCTTGGCCGCGTAGCGGCCACTAGCTCCTTCTTTGTAAAATGTTGAAACATAGCGGTGGTCTCATGTCCTTTGAGTTAATAAGCAAAATAGATAATTAAATGCCCTATTGGCGAACTACTTGAGGTAGTGAACACGAAGTTAATGACTGTGCAGCACCGAGTGAAGTTCCAGTTGCTTCTACTAGATGGCAGTCTCGATTGTTTACTTTCGACCTGTGAAAATCTCTTCTTATTTGGCTCGCTTACGATTCGAATAGCCTAACCGAGATTACCGATTATTAAAATGGATCTAATGATCATGGATTAAATTCACTTACATATATAACAAAGTTTTCATTTATTGATTTACATTTCTCCTTATGTTACGCTTTTTTTTTTTTTTGTTGTTGAATTTAATTGTTTATTGCTTCCAAATATATATAATCTAATTTCGTTATTAGGTGTTAACTTTAAGGATCAAATAAAAATATCAATTATACCAAATTTTTGTTTAAATTATTTTCTTTAAATATGACATATTCTGGTTCATATCTTCTTTGATCAGATTTTTCTCCCTTGTATTCCATTTATGCCAAGGCATTTGTATAACAGAAATAAATGTATTATTTTTACAACAAAATTAAAATACACTTATATGGTTAACAAATATTTGCTAGGCAACTCATGTAATAAACTTAAAATGCATAAAACATTTTATGCTCTTGTAAGTTTTGAAATTTTAAGATAAATTTGATAGGAGTTTTGGGAAATATTGGTGATAAGTATTTGAACTATCCTTATGCATCTAATAATTTCATTTTTAATTATTTCCATGTAAGATATATGTTGGCTTATTCATGCAAGATTTTACATCTTATTCATAAATAAATGCTTTTAGTTATATATATATATATTGTTTTGCCAACTTTTTGATGGGATTGAGAGGGGAGCATATCAACTGCAAACATGCTCATAATATGGTGAATATTATATTTGTGGATTTAATATTCATACTGATTGTGTTTCTGAAATTCCTTTGTGAATTCTTTTTCGTCTTTTATAGTTTTTATTAATTATATAATTTTAGTTATTTAATATTCAGCTCATTAATTTTGTTTAATGGTCTCACATAATTAGATAAAATTATGGAAGCCATTTGGGGTAATTTTGTTGCATGCTCTAACACAAAGATACATAGTTGAGTATTATGCATCATTAGAATGAAAATTTAATTGATAACAATATATTTATTTATAACAGTTTTTAACAATTCAATGTATTTTATTTTTTACAATTTTAAATTCCAAAAAGTTATACTTCTAGAATTGTAAAAAAAAAAAAAAGTAAATTTTCATTATGATTAAAATAGTCTATCTAAATGACAAATTGGTACTAAAGAGTAAATTTTATTAGAAAGCCACTTGCTGAAATTCCAGATATCTCCCCCATGAAATGAATTTTAATTTAACTGATTTGGCAGCATCTGATTAATAACTTTTAACTGTTTCCAAATATGTATGATGGAAGGACTGCCAGAGATTTTAACTAACTACTTTAAGAATTTAGTCTTTATTTTCTGAAAGCATTTTTTCTGCTAAGCAGAATCAAATTATGCAATAAAAATCCTACTAAAATTGAAAAACCTCATCATTGAAGAGTATAAATTTTGATTAGAATGCATCATTTCTGAATTTGTAGTTATTTATAATAGCATTCACTATAAATCATTTTTATTATCATAAACCATTTTTTTTTCTCCCACTTTCAAACAGTTTTTCAGTTGTATTTTCACAAAAAGTGTTTTGATTATTTGTATTAGTTTTCAATTGACTGTTTCTACATATTCAATAATTAAAATTCTCCCATTGAATATGTTTCGACATACTTGACTTTCAGTTTCAATGTAAGTAATCACTTTCTTCAGATAAAATTACTATTTTGTTCCATTTTCTAAGTGAACACATATTTGACTTTCAGTTTCATTGTAAATATTCACTTTCTTCAGAGAAAATTACTATTTTGTTCCATTTTCTACATGAATACTTGACTTTCAGTTTCATTGTAAGTGTCACTTTCTTCATATAAATTTGCTATTTTGTTCCATTTTCTAAGTGAACCATAAATTCTATGTAGCCTATTGTCAGTCGCATAGTATAATTAACTAATTGCTAATCATTAAAATTTTAATATTAAGTAAATTCTCATTTTTAGTTAACCCTAATTAAATTATTTATATGTTTTATGATAACAATATGCCGTTCTGCTTAGCTTGGTCATCTTTATAATGAAATTATTTTATAATAATTTCTTTAAATTTTTTAATATTGTTACTATTGTGGCTGACATATTTTTACATAATGTCTATTACTAAAATGTTCCAAAGATACATAAACAAATTATTAATTTGTTGTTTTATATCATAAAATTTGAATATTTTACAAATTATTGTGCTCTATTCATTAGATTATAAAATATTTGCATTTAGCATTTTTGTGAAGTAAGAACTTATTTTTCTTTCCAGTTGTCAAACATCTCACATTAAAGTAAAAATACCTTTTTCTGGAAAACTTTTGTAGAATGAAATAAAAAATTTTATTAATTTGCAGACATTAATATATTATATGTATTTGAATATAATAAATACAGCATGTTTTTGTTATGAAAAAGTCCTATCCTCTAAAAAAAATAAAATTTCTATACAAGTTAAATACATAAAATAAATAATTTAAAAGAAAAACAATACTCAAATTTGATTGATCTGGAATATCATATTCGAAATTTTTCTATATACTGTGTCCTCAAAAGCCTTCCAATACTAATGGTTGAATACACATTATGTAAAATCATATGATGTACACTGATTTTGCAATCAATACAGTCATAAATTATCACTGTTAATACAATAATTTAGGTAAAGTCAAATTTGCATACAATATAAACAGAATGAAAATTTTTATTTTCAATACAGTTATATATACTTTTATAAATGCAAGCAATAGATGTATAATTCAAAGATGAGACTTGAATAATTTAAACATATATAATATATGTGTGTGTGTGTATCAATTAAAGAATGAGCAAAGCTTTGACTGCAGAACAGCCATACACTTACTGTCCTTGATTATTGAAAGCATTGCCTTTGGTCTATACCCATTGAATTGTTATGCCTTATTTTTTTATTCATATTAATATAAAAGTTTTAAAAATTTGAACATATGCAAAAGGGAAACTAGGAAATTATAATTAATATATATTGAAAAAGATGATTAAGCTACCAATGAGTAAAGCTTGCTGCCTTGGACTTAAAAAAAAAAAAATTAAGGAAAGAACACTAATTGAGAACAGTTCGGTCATCAATTGGGAGGGATTTAAGAACAGAATTACCAGCGAAAGGGATAGAGTCACAAATAAAGATGAATTGTCTAATATTGGGGAGGTCAAGAGAGTTTCTAATATCCTCATTTCTAGAATACCAATAAATATCGCCTCAAATATAAACATGTTATCAAACCATGTTTAATTAACCATAAGAATTAATAATTCATTTCACATTTGCATGCTTAAGGCAATTACAATTGAAGATTCTTAAAACACTGTGTACACATTATATCCCATTTTCAAATTACAGCTATTTGTGTAATATACATGCTGTGAAATTTTAATTTGAAAAACAAAAATGTCATTAAATAAAGAAAAGATTTTAAAAATAGGAAATGTACACATTTTTCAAACATGCATGCAAAGCAAATCAAAAGAAATTAATCTTAATTTCAAAAAAAAAAAAAAAAAATTTTTGGAATCAATTTAAATGATTCACCGTGAAAAATTACGTAATGATATATTTGTAAATAATTCCACAATTTTGTTTATATATATATATATATGGTGTTCATCTATGCATGGTACATTTAAATAATTTGTATAAATTATGCTTTAAAAATATTTTACAAATCTGTGATTTTCACAATTTCAATTTTAATGGAATTACATTTCTTGAAAGTTTTTAAATAATTAAAAAATATTCACTAATAAAATTAATTGGCTTAAAAAAATTAAAATTTATATAATAAAATCGAACACAACCTTTAGTGAAGGGAAGGAGACCATTTACATGCATAATGCACATTTTATCAAATATACTCATTTTTAGTATTCTTAGGAGAATATTAAGTATTTTTGCAAAATTATAAATTTCAATAGAATTAAACAAACATATGAAACATACTAGAATAGAAGATGTTTTAAACACAGACAGTCACAATTGGCACATTGTCTGTTCCTTAGTGACGTAAAAAACAGCCAAATTCTAAATTGACCTAAATTAATGTTCCCCAATGTGAGTACACGCATCCCAGAAAGTACGTTAAAAAATAAAAATGTGAAAATATATCATCTATCGATCGCATCTCGAGAGCAGTTAATTGACATGAGAGGACGAACAACGTTAGAATCCGATTAATCTCTTCTGAATGGTAGATGGAATTTGAAAACCGAATACCTGATTATATAATTTTCTACTCGAACAAATAAAGAACAGAGGAAGGCATTTATTATCGGCTCCGTTTTCAAAGCGGAAGGGCCCTGTCACCATTGCCTTGATGATAGTAATGCTTCAGAAGTGATGAAAAGGGCATGTGGCTGTTTTTAAAATATTCTGAAAGTCTTTCCCAAACTAAGAAGTAGCAGCGTAAACTGTGCTTCTATGAAAGCAAAGTGCCTGTATGTACGAAACGCAATACAGAAAGAACAAAATTAAACAATGACATATCATTCAGAGTCAATAACTAGCCAAAATGTCATTCATCGATAGTAGTTTTATTTCTTTATCGATCGCAGCTATTATACATTGTACGAAATATTCAACGCCACATCTATGAATAGTCGTACGATTGACACATAAATTTTGTATGCAACTAATATCTTTCCGATGAACCTTGAAAACTATAATCATGGTGACTGTAGGAAATACATAAAAAAAAAAATGCCCTTACTTAAAATAATATATTCTATAAATCCATAGACATGCTTATTTTGGAAACTAATCATATTTATATCGATGAATTACGGTACTGGATTAAAAAGATTACTTTATTCAACGCAGGCTTATATGACATTTTTATATAATAATTTCCATAAAATCTGACAAAGAATAAAAATATAAAAACAAACTGACATTTGAACTAAAAAAAAAAAAAAAATCATCAACTAAAATTAAAGTGACCGCTAGAAATATTTTGTTCACGTATCATAAGCCATCATGCCTGCTAATTTTTAATAGTCTGTTTTCCATTAGTTATTGGGTCCAGATATAATGTCCTTCATAATGCGATTTATTCGTTCTCTTATGCATCACACCTATTATTTTATGGGAGGTCCAAAAAAAAAAAGGATATGTCCCATGCATATAAATCGTTTCCTTCACTGAAAAAAAAAAAAATGCTTGAATCTACCATCACTCACCTGAGTAGCTAATTATTTGCAACCGGGCGATCCTAGGAACGAATCCCAAAGCTTGTACTTTTCAACTCTTGCGAATCTAAGTTGCTTAGCTTTGATTTTTAAATATCTTTAAATCGTAATGATACGATGTACACCTAATTTTTGAATTATCTAGCTACGTGTTAATCTAATTTTAATTCCTGTTTATCTTGCTTTTAATTTTTGTTTCAATATCTGTTTTGTACTTTAACTTAGACGCAATAGTTTTTCTTTTTGAAATTGATTGTCAAACTTTATTAATACATTAGCATTACCTATGTGTGGCGCCATCTACTGATCATCAGTGCAACAAAAAAAAATTAATTCAAGCAATGTTCCCCTTGAGTGCTACCTGCCTTCAAAACTAGTTTACTTTTTATAATTTTATTTTTAATTTATTTTCAGTGTAATTTTAATTAAAAATTTTTTTGATGGGGGAGGGGGTGGGCATCGAGTAATGCACACCTACATGTAACAGAGAGCTTTTGCGTTTTCTATCTCCTTGCTTTAGTTGTTATCATTTTTTATTTGAAATGGCAGATTATGAACAGTTACAGCAAAAAAAGAACAAAAAAAAAAAAACCATACAACAAAAACATGCTGACACAGAGTTCATTAATCTAACAATAATGCCAAGTTGCAGATCTTTTAGCCACAAAAAGTGTTACCAGGTGCACCACGGGGAGGTAGATCTGCGCACCCTTAGTTGTTATCATAGAAACGAGAAGTTTTCTAATTTCTACTCTGTTTAATCATTTTTTTTATCCGCCTCAACTTAAGCAATTACATTTGCGTAAATATTTTAATTATTTTCCGATGGGAGGGTTAGTGGTATTTAATACCACACTGAAACTCAGAAATCGGTACGCAAGTTGCCACCCCAATAGCTTACCAAATCATGATAAACACCTCTACCTGATTATGGTGATTTGGGTTGGTGCGCTAGCTTCTATCTTAAGTTGGAGTCCTTTGAAGTTATGAGATGATACATTGCAAAACAAAGCAGGTAAAGAATAATAGGTGACTTGCACATATATATATATATATATATATATGGGAAAGTCATATTATATATACACTCATGTCCATAAATTAAGAATAATTCAGAATCACACAAAAATAGAACTCTAAAATAAAAATTTCACCTGTAGAATTATCACACACATCTCGAAGAAGAATATTCAAATTACAGGCAACCACCAGATGGCGCGGATAGTACGTCACAATGACGATACTGTAAGAGAGGGGTATATAAGGAATGGTGGCAAAGAAATAAAATTGTTCACAAGCGCTTTAAAAGCCTTTCAGTGAAATAACCGCATAGTTATGGCACAAAGGAAGCATTTGGATGATTTTTTACGTGGTAGAATTATCGGACGACTGGAATGTGGACGTACCCAGCTGGAAGTATCCGAGGAACTTGGAATCGCCCAGAGTGTCATCTCCAGGCTTTGGCAACGATTCCAAGATGATGGTAATGTGAGTAGATGTTACAGCACAGGTCGCCCCCCGAGTTACAACGCCGAATGAAGACCGGTATTTAGCAGTTACTGCCAAAAGAAACGGACGGAGCACAGCTTCAGACCTGTCTCGTCAGCTCTCTTCAGCTACCGGTACGACAGTTTCAAGGCAAACCGTGTACAGACGCTTAGGGCACATTGGTCTATATGCTCGTAGGCCTGTCAGATGTGTTCCACTTACCGCAACTCACTGTTGCCTACGATTAACCTGGAGTAGAGAGCATGCATTATGGACACCGCAACAGTGGTCTGGTGTGATGTTTTCCTACGAGTCCAGGTTTAATTTGCAGTCTGATTCTCGCCGGACTTTCATATGGAGAGCGCCAGGTACCCGTTACCACCAAGAGACGCCATTGAACGACACCGTTACGGTGGTGCAGGATGGCTCGTTTGGGGAAGAATTATTCTTGGTTCCAGAACTGACCTGCATGTACAGAGTGTAACGATGACAGGCCACATCTATCGGGATGTCTTTCTGGAACAGCATGTACGTTTGTTTCGGGGCGCCATGGGTGCTGAATTTCTGTTTTTGGATGACAACGCCTGTCCTTACCGTGCAAACATTGTAGTCGAATGCCTTCAATTGAGGATATCACCCGTACGGATTGGCCAGCATACTCACAAGGCCAGCATACCAGCATCATTGAATCCAGTAGAGCATGTGTGAGATATGCTTGGCCGACGAATTGCAGCCCGTCAACCCTCTCCCACCTGTCAACCGGAACTTCGGAGGGCATTGCTTGATGAGTGGTGTAATATTCCCCAAGATCAGATTGATAATTTGATACTCAGCATGCCTAGGCGTTGCAAGGCTTGTATTGCATCGTCCGGGAGACATACTCCATATTAACCATCATACTAACCATGTTATACTGTTTTTTGTAAATAGGTTCTTTTTTGAAATTTGCTCCAGGGTGTAAAAATCGCAATTTTTATTAATTCTGTCAAACATATAGCATCTTTTTTTGCTCTTTACCTTTTGTTTAATAAATAGACTTTACAAATAATTCAAATTTGTTTTGCTTCTGTCTCTTTCTTTGCCTGAACTTCAATATCCTTAATTTATGGACATGAGTGTACTTCTAACAAAGTCAATGAAAAATTCTCTTTCGCTAACATTGTCACTAGAAATAATAATAATGCTATTCAAAATTCAGTCAATCAACTCTCCTACTTTTTTAATACAAAATTTAGATGAAATTATTCCGCATAACTTTAAAATAATTTATATTCTCAAAAAATTTATTAACACATTTGCAGGAAATAACAATATCGATCATCTTTTCAACCGACTACAAACTGCTAACAATCCAGCAGACAAACTCTACTTACTTCTAAACAGCTTAGCCAATCAACATCTATGAATAATCATGTCTAATACCCATACCTGAATATAACATAACGCTACCTACCAACAAAAAAAACGTGCGGCGCACTTCTCTAAGCATACTAAATAAATAAATATTTTATTCAGCTCTCTCTATGTGTTGATTTTATTCCCCTATTTTATTTTTTTTTATTCTTATTTTCTTTCACTTCATTTACTGAGCACGCCATTTCTCTTATCATTCACCTACGAAGAAACCATCAAGATAGAGGCACGTGGAGACTAACACTGCCAAAATGCCTCAATAATGTCAAACTGCCTGACAACGTAAAAGAAATCTTTTTATTTATTTCCTTAAAAATTATTTAAAAAAAAAAGCCTTTAACTCCTTTTCATTTTCAATAATTGTTATCAAAAATAGAAATCAAATGATATTTTTTTAAAAGTCGCATTATCTATTTAAAATATATAAACGAAAAATCGTGATTAATATATCACACATGAAGTCAAATATATCATCAATTAAAGTTTAAAAAGAAATACACATTTCTGTTACTTTTTTATATTAGATATCCCTACAATATTGTTATAAAATTTCTTCAACAATCGTTCTACCACTATAATAATAATTAATTTGTTAATATAATATATTTAGATATGATTCGTTCATGTGATAGTTCATAATAGTTCACGAAAGCGGACGGTTCGTCCGTTTGCTTTGGAATTTGAGGATTTAGTGAGGGAATGGCATTTCTCAGG
Organism: Caerostris extrusa; assembly: GCA_021605095.1. Taxonomy (NCBI): domain Eukaryota; kingdom Metazoa; phylum Arthropoda; class Arachnida; order Araneae; family Araneidae; genus Caerostris; species Caerostris extrusa. Next base: position 16,677 of record BPLR01011277.1, read on the forward strand.
ACAATAGGAGGTGATAATGGGGAGGGACAGCGAGATCGTTCAATTATGCCGCTGTATGGGGCCTCTATGTTCTTTCAGGGTGAAGACGGACGAGTGTGAATTTAGAAAAAAAGCATTTAACGTTAAAGATTTATTTAAAGCAATAACACCATATTAAATCTTTTTTTTTCTAATGCAGCTGGCCAACACTTAGACAGCTTGGTCTTGGATGCCTTAAGGCAAGCGCTGCACAGACGTACTCACTTTGCATTACCCAGGGGTGCGTGTGACTTGATGATAAGCTACGGACGCTGAGTAACAATGCCCCCGCAACGCTCTACGATCCTATTAGACAGGGACCTACGTTTTAAAGTGGATTCCAAACCACTACAAACATCCATGGCACCGCCGGGACTCGAACCAGAAACCTGTGGTACCGAGCGCTAGCCATTCAGACCCCTACCATATTAAATCTGCCACGATTTGTTTTATATAGAAACGTTTTTTTTTATTATAAAATAATTTTTAATTGCTTTCTTTAAAAAAGCAGATAATATCACCATCTTAAATATATGTAATCTTATTTCATTCCTAAAGATTTTCTGAAGAAAATAGCAAAGCTAATCTACCTTTCATACCTCAGTCGCATTATAGCATATGCGAATCCAGTTTGGGGCTCTACTTCTAAAGCAAACATCACGATTCTCGAAAGACTACAAAACAGAATTATCCGAATGATCACGTATTCGCCTGGGTTCTTCAGAAATGCGGAAATACGATATGACATCTCTATCCCCAGTTTTGTTGAATATGTTGAAAAGCTAGCGATTAATTTTCATAGTAATCTCACCAACTCTAACAATCTCGTATTACAAGATCTTCAAAATTACAGCTATGATATTTCTCTCCGCAAAAGACCGCGATCTGTTTCAAATATCAATAGTTAGTTTCCTCTTTCTAAAGGATCAATGCTTTCCTGGACAACGGGCGTACCTGTTACGGAGTTCCTAGGTGGTTTTAAGAACCACAATACCTCCACATCTTAAAGTAGTTAAAATATTTACACAGAATGAGTTTGCTTAAATAAAGAGTAAAAATTTAATAAAATAAAACAGATTAAAATTTAGAAAACATCTCTTGCTTCAGAACAATTAAAGCAAGAGATCGAAAAAGCTACAGCTATAGGTACAATTAGGAGTCCGTTGACGATTTCCAAAAAAAAAATAAAAGGTTAAAGTTAAAATAAAAATTTTAAGAGTTAAAACAAATTAAAAATAAAAGGAATTAAAAATTAAAACAAAGTAAGTACAAGTGCGTTAAAACAAAATAAAAATCATACAAAATAAAATTGGCAGATGATGATTGACTGAGTCACCGGTAGATGGCGCCATCAGTCAATTGGTATACAAATTTGGGAAACCTGACAAAAGTCAGAAAAAGCACATCTTTTTATAAAAATTTAAAATTTAGTTTCAATTGTACTAATAGTACTTGACATCCAGAGCAGAGTTAATTGCTATTGAATTAGGAGATTAAAAGTTAAAGTAAAAATTTAAGTTAAGCAATTTAAAATAATCAAACAAGTTAATACATTACAGTTAAGAATTTAGAAGACAAAAACAAAATAAATAATTTAAAACTATCTCAGCTGGGAAGCTGTTAGGTTATACAAAAATTAAGCATTAGTAGTAAACAAACACTTAGGAGATGCTAAAAGTTAATGAGGCAAAATTAAAAATAGAAAACTATTTAAAATACTAAAAATTTATAGATAGCCATGTTCTAACGTAAAGTGCACATCGTGGCAAATAATTAAAATTTAAATGCCCAAAGTTGCAGCTCAGATTCGCTTGAAGTGATCGGAGTGACTAGAGCTAGATCGGAGTGACGGAGCTTTCCCTCTGTATTCATTTTACGTTCCGACTTTTTCACCCCTCTCTCGGCCTATTTTTAGTTCAAGCTCTTCTTTCCATCTCTGGTTTCGTTTTTGTCTCCATTACTGGAACCCTCCCGCACTTTCCTCCCTACTCGGGTTATTTTTAGATCTCGTTATTTAGCCTTACTCGGTTGCTTTTTCTGCAATGTATGTCTGGTTTTCATTACGTAGGTGCTCAGCTTTTTATTAACTTTTCTTTTTACTACAGTTTGCTTTCATTTTGTAATTTTAATTCCTTTCCTTCTGTATTTTTTTATCTCTCTTAATATTTTTATCTATTTTATTTAGTTGTAATTTTTTTTTATTCAATTAGTTATCTACTTTTTTCTTATAATTTTAAAATTTTTCACACTTTCAATGGGCTTAGACCAGGGATGGGCAAACTACGGCCCCGGGACAACTCCGGCCAGCAGGAAGGTTCTATCTGACCCAGCGGATAGAATTTTAATTTGCGGGTCCGAGGCAAATTAAAATAAATATATATTTATATATTATATATCCATATCATTTTCTACTTTGATTAAATATTTTTTTCTTCCTTTTTTTCCAAAGGACTGGTGATCTTTTTACTTTCTTTATGTTTGTTCTACAAAACATAAATCGACGGAAATAGCGAGCACAGACAGCTTTCATTCGGTAAAGTGTTAAAAGCGGAAGTTCTTTGTTAGTTATAGCTGTAGATTGCCGCCAACAAGCTTTACCTCTTTCTCGGGGAGAAGACTTATGGAAGACTTATTCCAATATAGGTGAATTAGACCTCAGCTACACATGCAAGTTACACAACACACTTCGAACATCACTATAAGGAACTTTTAAAAATGAAATCCCAATTTCATTCATCTCATTAACATATTTAAATTGTAATACTTGTATATTGTTTTTAAAATTTTATAAAAATTCATCTTGGCCCGCCAAACTTTTTTTCATTTTTCGATCTTTGGCCCGCGACCGAAAAAGTTTGCCCACACCTGGCTTAGACCAATCGACAAGAACCCTATTTTTTTTCAGAATGGAGGATAATGGTCGTTGCGCGACCGATGCACTCCGAAAATCTTCAACGAATAAGAGGTGAAGAAACATTTTATTTCTTTCATTCAAAATTATTTAAAAAAAAACCTTTAATTCCTTTTCAATTTCAATAATTGTAATCAAAAACAAAAATCAAATGATATTTTTTTTTAAATATGCATTATCTATTTAAAATATATAAACGTGAAATCGTGATCAATATATCACATATGAATTTTCAATTTAAGTTTGAAAAGAAATACCCATTTCTGTTACTTTTTTATATTAGATATCCATACAAAATTTCTTCAACAACGTTTTACTTGTTCTTTCGATTCATATTTTCAAGTTAATACATTAATTTTAAATTATGTAATTGTATTAATCTTTATTCGTTCATATAAATTAATTTACCTGAAACCTTTGTTTTGAAAGATTTTTAACAAATTTTCAAAGTTATTTTCATTAGTATTTTCAGATTTAACAATTACATTGTTTGTATTTTATTTGCAAGTGAATAAAATACATATTTTCAATAGTATTTATCCTCTTAAAAATATAATATATTTATCTTTATTGTAAAATAAATTTGAATTCTTATTTCTGTAAATAAAATTTAAATTTTATGTGTTAATCAATCATTTTTTGCATGCATATCTAAATAAACTTTTATTTGTTAATAAAAAAGAATACACAAACACTCTTTACATTTGAAATTAAATTTTTTTTTTTTTAAATAAATGCTTTAATGAATACAAATACACATAAAGGATGTATTATTCAAAAAAATTTTCATTACCATTCAATTATAATTTTTACAAATTATTAAATAGTTATAAAACTGAAAAGATGACAGCTTCTTGAAGGTTGGCAGAAGTGAACTATATTTATGAACAAAATTCATTTCTTGCTTTTCTACTCGTTATCTAAAAGTATTTGGATCATTTTAATTTCATAAATCTTGATTTTACTGTATTCTTATAAATTTTGGTATTTTTAATACATCTATTCCCTAAATAGAAAAATTAAATTACTTTTTTTGCATTATAGATAATATATTTATTTTTATGATGTACATAATAACAAACATAAACACAAATTTGAAAAGACTTTATTTGCCAATGTAGAATTTAATAAATCTTTTAAAAGTAAACACCATGTCTGCTACAAAACTTTAACAGCATTATGTGTGGCAGTGCCTAATGTATCATAATATACAGAAGTTTTACATCTTCTGTGATTAATGTCCAATTACATTTCATATTTATAAGAATTGATGAAAAAATAGTTTTTAATACATCATTAATCCAAAAAAAAAAATTAAGTGTCTGTTTCAGATTGAAATTTATGAAAATCTAAAAATCAATAGCTGGTTTAAATTTTCAGTTAACCTGAATGGAAAAGAATCGATAATTGTAACATAGAGTCAATCTTTCCCAAAATCTGGTGATATTTCTCTTCCTCTGCAATTATATAAAGACCTAGAGATTTTGGCATGCAAAATGAAATGATAGAACTTTCAATTTAGTATTACAAATTTTAATTTGGAATATTTACTATTACTAACATTCAAGCTTTATTTGCTATCCAATGAAATAGAATCATATTGTTTGATATTAGAATTTATGATAACGTCAATATTTTACATTAATATTTTACTCTTCAGATATTTGTATTTTATTAGAATTAGAAAATGTTGTCCTTTACATTTCTTGAGTGATAGAAAAAATTACAATTGAGTATTCATTTTTTTTCAGTAGAACCTATATCATTTGAAGGATTTGTTTTCACATTTATAACTTGCTGCATTCCAGCTACCAATGTGTTCAGAGGGCTTACTATGGTGTTAAGCATACATTCTTCAAGTTTGGATTTTCAATATCATACTTCAATACATAATCCATATTCATGATTAAAAGATTTGTTATAGCTCACTATGAAATTACAAGAAGATTCTACAATGTTGCCATCCATATCACTTAAATTATCAACAATTTGTATTTTTTATTAATAGATAATGTATAAACTTTATGAATATGTTTACATAAACAAATGGCATCTTTATAGGTAAATTATATTGATGACCACAAAGTGGCATAGATTTTATTGCTTTAAATTTATTCTAACAATTATCTAACTGAGGTCAAACTTTATTAATTAATTGTTTTTTGTATGATTTCAATTTTTTTAGACTGAGATTTAACTCTAAAAGAATTTCTATTTATTGAAATAACATTGCCATCTGCTATTTTATTTAATTTGTCATGACTGGTTTTTATTGTCATAGAATTATTTCTTAGATAAAAAAATTGTTATTTACATTAAGCATATATTTTTAAAATCTTTCTCTCTCCATGTTTATTTTTTTTATTAGATCATTGTCTATTGTACTTACCCTCAAAATAAATGGTTTTTAACTGATTATGGAAAGTTTCACAGTTATCACTAATATTATTAAAACCATGTGGAAACTGCCTAGGACAAGTCTTCCAAAGTTCAAGTCTATTATAGTAGTTTCCTATAAGAGATTGAGTAAAATTTTAAGTTTAGTTGAGGCACCATTTATAAATTCTGAAAGAAAATATTTTAAAATTTGAGTGGCATTTTTTTTCATTTAAAATTTTGAGTATGCATATATATATATATATATATGTATATTCAAAATTTATATATATATATATATATATATATATATGTATGTATACTCAAAATTTATATATATATATATATATATATATATATATCTTTGTCAAGCAAATCATTATCATGTACTTTTCATACAAATTACCATCTCCTTACACTGAAGACATGTCATTTACACAATAAATGATTAACTTTAGGGCAAAAAAAAGTATTGCATGCTACATAGAAGACATGATCAACCGTCATTCATAACATTACACATTAATGAAAAGGGCTACAAGATAACTCTGGAGATATTCATCTTGAATGCATTTTGAAAGATAAAAACCATAATGATTAGTGCCATGGGTAGCAAGAATGCAATTTGTCTTACAGAAATGCTTTATCATGCTTTAGTTTGCATGCATTGTCATAAGATTTCTCATTATTTAACAAAACATTTAAGCAAATTCTCCTTTTTTTTTTTTTGTTTTGAAAGTAAACCAGATGTATCATTTTAGAATGTTTTTGAAATAGCAGGCCAACATATTGAATTTTGTTCCAAAAGATAATGAAAAAACCCATTACGCATAACCTTAACTTTAATTACAAAAGTATGTCAAAAGAAAGCAAAGATGACAATGAAATGGATTTTAAGATTTATTATTAATTTCTTAGTAATTTGATACAACTAAAATTTATAATTTTGTACTTTGATATATATTATGTACATAAATATTTTATTAACATTAAAAGTTTCATCATAACTGCCATATTGTTATGTTGTATGCATGCTGTTTTAAATATGTTTTTAGGTATTATAACTAGTTGATATTCTCTTTAAGACTAAATTTGTTCAAGCTTTTGTCTTTTAGGGAATGTTTGCTAGTGAATTGATTATCTTTTGAGACAATTGTATTTTAAAATTCTTTATATTTGACATACCTATGATAAAATAAATTCATGCATTTCACTGTTAATCAAATTCTTTGCCTGAAAGAAGTAATTTTTATTAATTATATCTCAGCAATAAGATTTTGATTTCATGCATATTAATAATAATCATTTAAAAATATTCTGAAAAATGATTTGAATTTTTAAAAACCATTATTCCAGTTCATTTGCAAGATATTTAAATTGCATTCTTTAATGATTGATGTGTTGAATCATAGTTTTTGAAAAATAAAATGTTCCTTAAAATGAATTTCCTATTACATCCATACAATAACCAAAGATAGTTCAAGTTGTTTAAATTGATGTAAGTGCTGAAATAAACCTTTTTAATACATAATAAAAATTTTTACCTTGTCAAAATTGTGAATGCTATTACCATTATAAAAGTTATAAAAATTAAGTTTAAAAATGTATTATATTTACTGAAAAACTAATTGCAAGTGTAATTAAATTATTAAACTTTTCATTACTATCCTATTTTCTTTATAAGTATTTTATCTGTAGTTTGTTTTATTGCTATATCATACACAAAACAACTATTTTTAACTGATTACTAGATAAAATAAATATGAATTATAATATTATTTTGATTTTATTGTGGTTTTCTTTTTTGTTGGTTAAATTTGCTTATAAAAATTGCATCTCAAACTGTCAAAAGAAAATATTCTGTACAAATATTGAAAAAAAAAAAAAAAAAAAAAAAAAAAAATTTCATTAGCAACGAATTGGGTGACCAAAATTTGAATAAGAAAATCTGAAATGAAAATGAAAAAAGGAAAGAAATTTCTTCCAATGTTAAATCATTTTTGAAAGAATTTTAATACATAAACAATTAATTTAACAAAAACAACAGATTTATTTTTAGAAATATATTCTATAAAAATGAAGTAAATAAAAAAAAATAAGCTGAATTACCCAGAAAAAAATTATTTAAATAAAAATATGAAAAAGAAGAAAACTATACAAACTGTTATAATTATTAGTTGTGATCATTACATTTGCTATTAAAAACCAAATAACAGAATATAAGCAAAAGTAAAATTAAAATATAATTAATTTCAATGAAATATGATCATAATTTATGTATTAGTATAACATATGTTTACAAGGTCAAAGTCTAATGTTCATTATATTGAACATGTCAAAGAGAACAACTTTCTTAAAAACTAAATACATTTTTAAAATTATGTGTAAGAAGTTTTAATCATCTATCTTTTTATTAATTTTTATTTAAAAAAAAATTAGTGAAAAAGTATAGCTTTCCCAAAAGGATAATTTTATATATAAAATAAATATTATAACCCACTTCGTTAAATTATTTTGATCAATTTAATAATAAGAATATTTCAATATTTGTGAGTTTTCAAAACCATGTTTAACTAAACTTAACCCTTAATGGACATTGCTCGACCATTATAAATTTTAAAATATATTGGATGATTGAAACAGGAATTTGAAAACAAAAGAACTGATATTTTTATTTTATTTTAATTGACATCTTTTGCACAATCTTCATTTTATTAATTAAATTAAAAATTTTATACTTTTTTATTTCATTTCTTAAAAGAAATGAATTTTGATATTTTATATAAAATTTCAATAAATTTGTAATGCATGTTTGAAATTTTTTTCCTATAAATATCTTCACTTACATTCAGTTTTTATGTTAGAAGCACAAGATGTTGGAATGTCTAATATTTGAATTATATATAAAGCATTATAAAAATATTTTCTATGTATTTGTGAAATAAAACATTAAAAAAAAATGCTATAACAATACTCATTTCAGATATTTTAGGAATAAAAAGTAATTTTTTGCCTAGGCAGAAATTTTAGTGAAATTTTTTTCATTAAGTTTATTTAAGTGCATAATTGAAATAAGCAAGAAAAATAGTTAATTATCTTCAAATGATTGAAAAATGACATTCTTTAAATCAAACATAAAGTGAACACAAAAATGGCAATGGAATAAGGGCAAAATAAAATCTTCTATAGAATCTTCTACTATAGAATATAAGAAGCTGCATCACTAAATTTTAACAATGAATTCTCTTCACTTACATATCTTAATTATATAGAAATTAAATGATGAATGAATATATTGTACCGTAAGCTGAATAACTGTATAAAAATATGAAATTTTTAATTGTTTTAATACATTAAATATGATCAAAGATAAATTATAATAAAAAATTGCATAAAATTATAAATTACTATTTAGTTATTCATTTACAATTTAAAACTATTTCATTTTAATTTCCTATAGAATGTTTCTTATTCAAATATATTAATATATCATTCCACATTTGCAATTTAAATTTTACTATTTAAATTTCGTAATTTCAGTACATTTATTGATGAATAGAGATTAGAGATTTTCCAGTATTAATCTTTCTTTACCTTCAATAATCTTTTGTTATAGTACTGAGACTTTCTTATGAAATACATCTTCTGAAAATCCGCTCCTCTAAGATTTTCATTTTAAAAGTACGTTTTTTTTTTTTTTTTTTTTTATTATGATTATTTATTCTACAATTGCAGATAGGAGTTGAGATACCAAAATGATTAAGGTTCTCTATAAGCTCGCAACAGAATTTTTAAAATTAATTTTTAAGTAGCCAGACATGAATTTTCAATTCGAAATTTCTGATGATCACTTGATGAAGACGAGCTGCGATATGTGATTTAATGTTATTGATTCTTATTTGATTAAAAGTCCCATTGCGAAAAGGCACCAGATGTTCAATTAGATTTACTTAGTTGTGGAGGCTAAAATGGCGGTTTCGCTATCGTTTAAGTTATAACAGCAATCTATTAATGGGGATGAGTTGAAAATTTTGACTAATGAAATCATTAGTTTTTAAAAAATTTGTATAAATTCATATGTGATAACAAGAAATTACATTTGGCACGATATCCAATTTGATTGATATGATGGCGATTAAAGCTGAATAATTTGGCGCTAGTCAAATTCCTTCGTCGCGGAAGAAATAAAGCAGTCTTTTATGGAAAACCATGGACGATTCTTGCTAACATTTTCTTTCTTCTCATTTTCAAGATGTATACAGTTATTGTTCCTATATTTAACATATTGTTGCTTACAAATTTATTAGTCAAGGTGAAGAATGAATTGTTTTTCGTTAAAGAAACTAGATTGCATCATGTTTATCAAAACTTCAAAATCATTATCTGTCTATCACGAACATTTTTGCTGAAAGCTACAAAGTTTAGGTAGAAATTTATCAATAATAAATTTCAATCTTATTAAAAGAATCACTTTAAATTCATAAACGCTGTTAAAATGTCACCTAATAACGATAAATGTACATATTACACAAAGCGTGAAATGTGCTATCTGATCTTCCTACCACTTTTAAAATAATTAACTTGTGTATATGAGCTATTACTTAGATCACTATTTTTCTTCTTTCTTCTTTTCTACTTTAGTCTAATAGGAGCTTTCCAACTTGCAAAGCTCCTAGACGAACTGACTCAGTTGTCGTCATGACCCCAAATCGGGGTAAGTACACGGAGTGCTTTGCGACCAAACCTCCAACCTGGTAAATGGGATTACGTAACGTGAGGTCTTGCCCTTTGCCAGTTATAAAAAATATAGAAAATTTAATAAGAAAAACAATAATATCAATTAAGTTACTAAAAGCAACAAATATAAAATTTAAAAAAGAAACAAAAAGGAATTTAATAACAAAACAAGAGAAATCAAAATTAAAAACAAGAGGAAAAATTAACAATCTTAGCAAAAACGAGCACAGACAGAGTAACTAAATAAAATCACGCGAGATGTGAGAGAGAAAGAAGATCCATTAAGAAACCGAAACCATCGTTTCAGTCCACCAGAGCGAAGGAGAAAATAACCTTTGATCTTGAAAAGCTGCGCCGAGGGGCAAAGCAACCATCGGTCGGTTGTCTGGGAAGACACTAAAAAGTGAGCCCGTTATTTATTAATATTAAGTACGTATCGTGAGCGTTTGCGGTTGCTGGGAAGAGATATATCATAATCAAAATTTTGAAGATCTTTTAGGACCTGGTTATTGGAATGAGAAACAGAATCATAGAAATTAACAGCAATTTTTTGTACGTATTCTTTAAAGCTGGGAACAGAGAGCGAATATCTAATCTCTTTATTTCTAAAGAACCAGGGTGAATTCGTAATCATTCTCAAGATCTCTGTGCTTTTAGTCTTCATTCCTAGCAACGAAAATCCCATCCTACTGTTCTGTACTGCAATGGATGTCTGGTATTCATTACGGCGGTGATCAGGTTTTATTAACTTTTCACTTTTCTTTTTAATACGCTTAGTAATTATTAGTTTCACCTGTATGTTTGTATGTATGTAATTGACTTTTTGGGACTGATGGCGCCATCTACTGGCGAGTCAGTCAACAGATCAAACCCTACCTATTTTGTATAATTATTTTGTTTAATCTTAATTCCTTTTTGGTTTATTTTACTTTTATCTTAAAATTCTCTTAAATTATAGTTTAAAAAAACACGCTTTTAGAGTTAATCAAAGTAAAAAATAAATTAATAGTTTAAAAAACAAGCTTTTAGAGTTAATCAATCTAAAAAGTAAAAAATCATTGTTAACATAAGAATAAAATGACTGACGAGAAAATGAATGTCACTGTACTAAAAGCGTGGGGGCTTTGTATGACATTTTTAAACTAACTCTGCATTTCGGAATGAAAGTAGTGAAAAATTATAACGATTGATATCGAGCACCCCACGCTTTTGGAACAGTGACATTCCTTTTCTCGTCAGTAATTTTATTTTATGTTAACAATTATTTTTTACTTTTTAGATTGATTAACTCTAAAGGCGTGTTTTTTTAGTTTTTTTTTAAACTATTAATTTATTTACTACAGTATGCTTTCATTTTGTAATTTTAATTCCTTTCCTTCTGTATTTTTTTTTATCTCTTCTGTATTATTTTTTTTTTTTTATTTATTTGTAATTTTTATTCAATTATCTACTTTTTCTATAAATTTAACATTTTTCACACTGGCAATGGGCTTAGACCAATCGGCAAGAACCCTATTTTTTCAAGGACGGAGGTTTATGGTCGCTGCGCGACCAATGCACTCCGAAAATGTACAACGAATAAGCAAATGCTTTAATTAATTGCCTCGTTGCTTTTTAGTTAATTGTTTTTTAATTTTGCCATGTTTTTTATTACTCCTCCTATTGCTTCCCCCTTTTTTGTCATTTTTCTCTTTTACTAGCATGGACATAATCATTGCTCACTGCTTCTTTTTTACCAATGTGTTTTTATTTGCCATGTGTTTAATCTAGCCAGATTAGGAGTTCAGGTCATAACCGGCCAAGGCACTTCGTAAAAATAGACTGACTTTTCATACTTAGCTGGCACTGGAGTTATTCTTGATAAAGAAGGAGGATCTCCCGAGCAGAGGCCCATCATAGCACTTACGATGAGGCTGACGTTCGCCACATCTGCAAACTGCGGTTGCTTGGGGTGCATAATTTTTGGCAATTGGGGCTGCGTACGCTCGGCCCCTGTATTATAAAAATAGTAGAATTCCGCTTTAATGTGCAACAGTCCAACATGCTGTGCATTTCGACTATGCATATAAGGCCATGCTAAATGATTTCTCAAACTGATGTTATTAACATTACAGCCAGCGCTTTTCGTATCTGTTATTCATTCAAGTCGTTTGAATTAACAGCAAGTAGCAAAATAATGTATTTATCGCTCTTAAAATACATGGATATTGTTTTGGGAGGAGTGAATCAGCGATGTTCCTGTTCTTGTTTCCTTCGTGTGCTTCTTAATTTAATTTTTTTTTACATCCTTTTTTTTTTTTTTTTTTTTTTATAAAATCGTGTGAAAATCTATAGTTTTTATTTTGGATTTAATCTTGTTTTCTTACTACAAATTTGAGCAATAACCGATGAGAATAATATATTGCCTGTTGATGATTTATTGTTACTTTATCTTTCTTTGCTTAAGATTTTTATTGCGCGTTCTGTTCTTACATTAAATTCTAAATTTTATGGGCAACCTGTATATTGGCCCAGCATATGTTTTTTTTATGAATTATAGAACTGACATTTTTATAAATAAAAAGAATTTGGCTTATTTAGAACAAATATTTGTTAAGCATAGAAAAAAAAAATGTGTATTATCAAATTTTCTTTTGTCATAGTAAATCTTCAACCGTTTGTGTCGGAAAAGCAGAGAACGTTTTCCTATGATCGGCTAATGGCAGTGAAACAATGTATTAAAACATTCCCATGAAAATTTTAAGTTAAAATGATTGCAAATGTAGGGAAAAAAGAAAGAAGCAAACAGTAAATATAAAACATACGAACCAAAAATTAATTTGTGAAAGCATTCATGGATAAATTAAATTCAATAACCTTTGTGTTTAATTTGAATTGCAAAGATAATTTTAATAAAAATAATTAACAGCTTAATTAACATTTGAAATGGAAAAAGCATCATTTAAAATTAAAAACACCTACTAAAATTCAATAGCTAAATGCTTTTGAATGTTAGTAAATCTGAGAAAAATCCTTTTAATGAAAAAACATGAAATAGTATTTTCTTAAACATTCATGAAAATTCAAATTGTTGATTTAGAAAATTTTAATAACCCGGTTTAACTAAAAACACAGTTACACTATATTATATTTCTAATCTCTTCCGTAAATATAATTGTAATTGTTATTTTTACAATATATGAGGTAACATGCAAAAGCATGTTATTCAGGTTTACAGCGCCATCTGTTATTATTATTCAGTTTTACAGCGCCATCTAGTTATCATTATTCAGTTTTACAGCGCCATCTGTTATCATTATTCAGTTTTACACCCCGTCAAATTTTCTTTAACGACGACGATGATTTGTAGGTTGACGGAGCTCCTTGGTTATGGGTAACTGCTAACTCCTTCTTTGCATATGAGAGGGAAGTTACTTTAGCTTTAAGCCCATTGCATTAAAAATAAAACAATTAATATAGAGATAATAATATATGGAGAAGAGAAGTTTTTTTTTTTTTCTTCTTTTCAATAAAGTATTTAATAATTATTAATTATAATTTAATAATTAAAATAATAAAGTAAAAAAGAGGATTTTGAAGAATTGCAAACTGAACGTAGTTTGAAAGAGAACTTAAAAATAAAAATACTTTCAATAGGTCAATCTAATTCAAAAAGGAGTACAAGTAAAAAATAAGAAAAACGTTTCAGAGCAGTTTGTTAAGAGAGGATGAGCCGGTAATGACGGGGAAATCTGCGAATCGTACAAGGTCAGTTGCAAGTGAACGATAGAAGAGCAGAGCCTGGGGGAGGGGAAACGAAAACGTTTCGACTACCAAGTCCTGTAACCAAACTAGTCACTACGTAGCATTGTTAGATGGTTTGGAGCACATACAGTTGGCAAAGATTTGTAGCTTGTCAGCTTTGTTGTTGGTAGAATTAATTTGATTGATTAAATGTGGAAGATTTTTGATATCAGTGAAAAGAGAAATAAATTCTTTCAATAATATAATAGCATTTTGGAATAAATTGAGATCTTCAATGCCAGGTAGGGAACTTGGTTGGTTTTGATTTACAAAAGTTGAAGGAGGTACAGCTGCAGTTGCGTTTACGTTGTTTTTAAGCATGGAAGCAAAACTGATGTTTGGGGTAACTTGTCTAGGCGGAATAACTTTGGGATAGGCAGCCTGTAAATTTTTTTGATTTCTAACCTTTCTAAATATATTGAAGTATTAAAGAATTACTGTAGTGATAAGTATATACATATAATTATTATTTCGAATATAAGAATTGTGCAAGAAAAAATAGGATTACAGTAATTTTAAAAAACGTTTGAAACTATTAGATAATTCATGTTTTTTTTTATGTGCATGAGGACAATATTATTGATCATCAAAGATATCTAATAGTAATTATTTTAATTATAATTAATATCCATTCAGAGCTGGCTGCGCCATCTATTGTTAATGGCAGCATTTATAAAAATTAGGATTGAATTAATATCAGATGACTAAATTTGAACTTATTTTCAAATGTTTTTATTTTGTAAGAATTCAAAAAGTCTCTGTGTGAAATAACAATTTCTAGAAAACATAAGCTCAAAAAAATGCCTCACTAATAATAACTGGATTAATCATAATTATTATGAATTAAATATATTTCAGTCAAAAAGTAAAACAATAGGCAATAATATTTAAATGGCTAAAGTTGATACTAAAAATTTAAAAATAAATAAATAAATAAAGATGGCGCAAAAATTTACCTTGGTCTTAAAAGTAATTTTTGCAAAACTTCAAGTCATGTTTACTAATGTTCTCCATAAGAAAGTATATTATATTTAAATGGCTGTAGTTTATCTAATTACATTCTTAAATAATAAACTAATTTCATTAAAAAACTTTTTTTATTTCTAATAGCATGTTTACAGGACAATATATATATATATATATATATATATATATATATAACATTAATATAAAGAACAAGATCGATACAAATAAAATCAGTTAATCCATCCACTTAACTCTGACAATCCATTAGAGCTTCCATAGAGAAACAGTAGGCAGTGCAGAACAGGAAGCAAGGTGAGACATATCCCATTCTTCCCGGTTATCATACAGGAGACAGAGAGGGTCAGAAAGTGGCTGTTTCTAGCGGCAACGCCCTCAAAGAAAGAGCCATAAAAGCTCGCTGCCACCGAGGCGTGAGGCGTTGAATCGTGAAGCGTTGACCAATCACTAGCCGCACAGCGTTCGCCTGAAACTGGTTGAAATCCACCGCTTCGAATTGACCAACTTTCAACTCTGAAACGCTTGCCGCGTCATGTGACTTGGATTGAGCCAATAGTAGATCTGTCATCTAGTAGAAGTAACTGGAACTTCACTAGGCGTAAAGCGATTTTGAAGTTTAGTGTAAAAGGTCGAAAAATTTTTCTTTTCTGCCGCGTGACGCGTCGCCGTTTCACGCCTCAGTGGGAACGAACCTTAAGGGTCTTTTAAATTTCCTCTGTCTTATTTTAGAACTATCCACCTGCGTTCCACTGCAAAAAAAAAATGATTCTTTAAAAAATGTTTCTAAAAAGGGTTCTTAAAATGCACTGATATTGTTCACTGATGACACATAAATTATTAAAACATTGGAAAAAATTGATGAAAAACTCGTAGATTTAGAACTTTATTTTATTGTAAATTTTATTCAATAAATAAATTAAATAATACAGGAATATTAGAACATGAAATACAAATTTCATTTCTTTGTGACAGAAATATGTGAAATTAATGTGTTCAATCACAATGAAATTGTGAGAAAAATTGTAAATTGTAAGAAATTTTATAATTCTGTATAAAATGATTTTTACAAAAATATATTGAGTGAAAAAATCATTAGAAAAACTCACTGAAATCGACAATGTACAGAAATTGTACAAATGCTAATTTGAATATAATAAGTACTATT
This sequence comes from Caerostris extrusa, assembly GCA_021605095.1. Taxonomy (NCBI): domain Eukaryota; kingdom Metazoa; phylum Arthropoda; class Arachnida; order Araneae; family Araneidae; genus Caerostris; species Caerostris extrusa. The sequence continues at coordinate 32,651 of BPLR01011277.1, forward strand.
ATTTATTGTGCAGATAATTATCCTTTTGAATTACTTTAATTATACAAATAAAAAAATTAATCACATCACTGTTTAAAAGAAAAGTAAAAAAATTATACATTTAATTTTTTTTAAAAACATTATATCAATTTAATTTGTTTCCGTTTCGTTGGCTCATAAACATTTAAAATTATTATTGAATTATTATTAAATTATTATTAAGAATGACGTTATCTCAATTGCACATAATAATAAAGTATTAATATTCAGAATTTTTTTTTTAAGGTTGGCAAAAGGAGAAAAATAGAATATCATGAAAATGCTATATTAAATTTTACACGAATATATATTTTTTATTGAAAAATATATTTTTATAATATTTTTCCCAAATAAAAAACATTTTCTAATGAAACATATGATCTTATTGAATGATTATATACTATGAAATGTAATAAACTTATATAAACAAAAGTTTATTGTAAAACTGAATAAAGTATAATAATTAAATAACTAAAAGCATGTTAGGATAACCCACATAAAGAACGACAGAAAAAATTGTTATATACAAGGTGATTATAATTAAAGTCCCACTTTCAAAATGCTGTAAAAAACAGAATCGCTCGTCAAAATGAGTTCAAATTTGAAATGAAGATACTTGAAGAAGGAAACGGTGTGACATCCAAAAATTTCCAAAGTGTATCAATAGATGGTGCTGTAAGCAGCATAACGAAAGTGGATTCGGCTGACATTTTGCATCGAAATGGCAACGTATTTGGCATAACAGTTGCACATAAAACAGATTGATTGTTTCATTTTTTGACGGAAAAAAATGACTTCTAAGTCATTCAACAGTTGTGGCACTTTCAGTGGAAAACCCATCCACCACAGCAAGGTCGCACCACATTGGATGGGAAAATTGGTTCTTAATTTTCCTTGGGCCAAAAATTTCTTAAAAGCAACATTAAAAACGCCTGTTAATTACAGCGAGACCTGCGCAAGACATGTTCAATATACTGTCCACCATTTTCAGCCACAAGTTGAAACCGACAAACAGTATGCTCTACTACCACTACACCACACCACATCACTGTGCCTAGAGCTGGGTTGCCCCTTTAAAGTTTGGGAATGATGTGGATGAGAAGACTGATTGGGCTCTGTGACGCTCTACTGTCCTATGAGAAAGGAATCTACGGCTTAAAATGGATTCCAAACCACTACAAACATCCATGGCCCCGCTGGGACTCGAATGCCAGTGCGCTAGCCACTCGGCCATCAGGTCCCTCAAACAGCATGTTCTACAACAGACCGGAATGTTTCAGGGTTCACGTAGTTAATGTGTTGTATAATCCACTCCTTCAATTCAGTTAAATTTGCAATCTGGCCACTAAACACAGCATTTTTAGATAACCTAACTTGAAGCGTGTTACTCGCGTCTGTAGCATATCTTCAAGCTACAGACGCGAGTGGTAGTGCTAAATGAGTAACAATGTCTGTCAGTGTAGCCCACTTTGGGCTGCTTACAGGGACATGGTCAATACGATTTAATCCTCGACGCAATTTAAAAAAATATATAGTATATATATATGTAAATATATGGTACTGTTTTTAAAAATTTTATTGTATTTTATGGGAAAAAATTTCCTTTAAAAAGTATAAATTTATACATGATAAAGAAAATATTAATAGAAATAAAAAAAAAAAAAAAAAAACACGGAAAAAATATTTACTCTTAAAAAAAATGGAATAGTAAATCAAAATTTAAAGTAAAAGGGAAATAAACAGGTTGGTTAAATTGGCTATTGAACATTAATGATAAAAATGTTAAAATTGATGCTCGGCAATACATTAATTCTTCAAATAAAGAACAATGCTCTAACAAAAAAATATTTATTAAGAATCAACACATACATACCATCTACACTTTCTATTTATTATAAAGTTTTGAAAACATTAATAAATCCACATGAAAAAAGACATTGCAATGATTTATTTATATAACACTGTAACCGGTGTCGTCATTTGCTTGTGCAGCAGGATCTAGGTGTGGTCGGGTTGAGACACAAGTTCAAGAACACTTAGCTTTGTTTTACAAGCACGTAAATACGGCATCCACACCACAATTAAAGATAGTCAATATTTAACACACAACATATACACACATTTAAAGACACCTAATTAAAGATTGGTGGAAGGTTTTCACTTCTTAGCAGTAAATAAAATCACTCAGGTACACGCTAGATAGCGAAATATATTTCTTCTCTGGATGAGAGCCTGTAGGCTAATTTATGCACAGGATTGTGCTACATATTATTCATTCCTTCTATTAGCTCACATTCTCCCTGTATATATCTTGTTCAAATTTTCAATCGCTCATAAAATACTTTGTATTCATCCACTCAAGTTGAAATACATTTTTTTTTTGAACTTGTAGTGGATGACACTGGATGTTAATACAGATTTTTAAATAATAATTCAGTCATTAACTTTAATTCATTAATTTTTATTTTTTTTAGATTTAAGTTGAATATATCTAACAATAGATGGCGCCAGATAAACTTAAAAAAAATGAATAAAAATTATTTATAAAGGACTTTCTGCAATATAGTGAAAAAAAAAAGATTAGGAATTCACTTTAAATTTCTTTTTTTTTTTTTTTATATTACTTGTTTCTCTCAGGACAAGAGATTGTAAATGAAACGTCTCTGAGGCAGAAACGCAGGTCTCGCTATACGTTCTGTCTGGTGAGAGTCTCGCGGCCTACTGATAATTTCTCTTCAAGGCCACAAGCAGGCGCTCTTGCAGTGCGTAGGATTCCATAGTTGTGTAGGAGGGAGCGCGGTTACAATACTACTTTTAATTAAAATCATTGCACATAACAGAAATATTTTATATAACAATTATTAACTTTTACATTACAAAAAAAAAAAAAAAAAAAAAAAAATCTGATAAAAAAAAAAAAAAAATAGGAAAGTATATATATATATATAAAAGGAACAGAAAGTTTCAATGTCAAGAAAAGGAGAAAATTTTTTTAAAATAATAATAAGCGATATCTTTAAAAAAGTAACTAATATTAAAGATGAAAATGCTAAAAATGAATAAAAAAGTACTTCTTGTAATATATTTGATATGTTTTTTTTTAAATAAAGGTTAATCGTCGAAATAAAAAATAAATTTATAAGGCTATTTATATAAATTTATATTGGCCTATTTATTTTTAAATTGATTTACATAATTTTTTAATTTATAATTTATTTATTATTTTTATTCAATAGTTAGGTTATTAATATAAGTACACTTTAAATTTATTAAAAAAAAAATGATAAATGTAAAAAAAAAAAAAAAAAAAAAAAAAAAAAAGCTAATCAGATAAATTAATCTATACTAATATAAACTTGTCATAGTCTGAGAAACTGATATATGATAGTGTATTTTTAATAATTTAAAATACTTCATTATTAAAAAATATCAATTTTTTTCATAATGACGAGTATAACTTACAAATTATTTTTAAATAATCTCATTAAAAATAATATAGAATAAAATAATAAGAACAAAAAATTTAAATATCAACAGAAGCAGGTTAATAGTCGCTTATAAACGGAAAATATTTCCATAGTAATCAACATAATAGTAAAAATTAAGTTATCAAAATTAAAAGTAGTTAAATAATCTAATATTCTAACTTATCTATAATTTATCTTCTAATACATCTACACTCAAGAGGCAAAACATTATGACCACTTGTCAATAACGAGTTGGCTCACCTTTGGCGCGCAACACAGCTTCAACCCGCCTTGGCATGGATGCCACAAGTCCTTGGTCGATGGCCGGAGACAGATTGTACCAGATGTTTAAGCAACGGTCACGCAAATCCGAGATATTGCGAATTGGTGGTCTTTGAACTCTGAGCTGCCGTCCCAGGACATCCCAAATGTGTTCTATCGGATTGGGATCCTGTGAGTAAGGCGGCCAGGACATTAACAGAGGTCATGTAAGGGTGCAACTGGTCCGCAATGATGTTCAGATACCCTGTAGCATTCCTGGTCTGCTCTACCACCACCACGGGTCCCAGAGACGCCCAAGAGAACGTCCCCCAAAGCATAATACAGCCACCACCGGCCTGTGTATGACCTACTGTACATTGAGGGAGCAACTGTTCGCCTGGAAGACGCCGTATCCTGACACGGCCATCGGCATGATGAATGACAAACCGTGATTCTTCTGACCAGGCAACTCTCTCTCACTGATCCATGGACCAGTCACGATGTTCCCGGGCCCAGCGCAGGCGCAGTTGGCGATGACGCTTGGTCAGCAAAGGCACACGAGTGGGACGTTTGCTGCGTAGCCCCATATCCAACAGTGTCCGCTGAACAGTGTGCTCCGATACTATTCTACTTGGCCCTGCATTGTATTGGGCTGTCAGCTGAACCGCTGTCTGGCTCCGGTTTTGCTCACCATGCGAGACAGTCTCCGACGACCTTTTTCTTTGATAGCGTGTGGACGTCCAACACCATGTCGTCTACTGCTGGTTTCACCGTCATTCATCCACTTTGCATAAGTACTAACAACTGTAGATCGCAAACAACCCACGAGTCGTGCAGTTTCGGAAATACTTGTTCCGAGCCATTACAATCTGCCCTCTATCAAAGTCGCTTAGATCCGCAGCCTTTCCCATCACGCACAGAAGTAAGTGAAAGAATGATTCTTCGTACTCTCCAGCAGCAGTTAAATACCACTTCCACCTGATCACGTGCCTTCCACTTCATCCAGGCTTGTTCATTGCAAAATGTAGGGGTGATCATAATGTTTTGGCTCTTGAGTGTATATGTATTTCCTCATTTGTTAGTTCTGATCCTAATTTTGATAAAATCTCAGTAACTAATATTTTACAACCAATGAGTTTTTTTTTTTTTTTATCAAACTTAATTTCTTTATACTATTTTCATCATAAATCATTTCAAAATTATAAATAAAAATAATAATGAATAAATAACTTCATATCAAAATGGATGTTGTTAAATTTAATTAATAATACACTTTTACATGCAATATGCGATTTTGAAATTAAATTTTTTTTTATTTTTCATTTTTAGTTTTGACATTATTCTTTACTTGCGAATATTCCTTCTATGCTTTCTTAAGCTAAGTAAGCCATTTCAAAATTACAAATAATAAAAAGAAAGAAATTAATTAACTTCACCTTAAAAAGAGATGTAATCTTATTAAATTTAATTAGGTTCACTATTTAAAATTCAATCAGCATAAACACAATTCGTATGTATCAATAATTGAATTGGGGAAAAATAAATCCATTATTTTTAGTAAATTACTGTAATGATCGATATCTCGTAAAGTATCGACCAAACAATTTCAAATTTATGCTAGTTGGAAAGGTGACATTTCGCACTAAAAAAATCATTTTGCTGTTTTTAATTTGGTCCATTCAGTAGTGAGTTACAGGGTGTTGAAAATGGAAGTCAGCAAAGAGAAAATTCTGAAAATTTTATAGTTTTTCTTTGATAAACGTGAAAATCCAAGCAGGCGGCTGAAATTGGGAATGGTGTTTATAGTCCTGATACTGTATCCGCCAATTACGTGCAATTTTAGTTTCGTCAATCCTATTCAGGTATTTTTAATGTTAAGGACGCACCTCGCACAGGTAGGCCCGTCGCCGAAAATGTCGAGAAAATAACAGAAATAATCGAAGTTGATCAGCATGTTAGCAGTCGTAGCATCGCCCAGGAGTTAAAGATCGATCATAAAACAGTTTTAAACCACAAAGCCGGATTCAAAAAGAAATTTGATGTTTGGATGCCACACCAATTTAAAAAAAAAAAAAACCATGATGGATCCAATTTCCATCTGCGACCCATTTCTTAAACGGATTGGTAATTGACGACGATTGACGGTTTGCCAGATTGACGGAGAACCTTGGTTGCTTAGCAACCTCTATCTCCTGCTTTGTGTTTGAGGGAAGTTTCTTAAGATTTAAGCCCATTGATTAGATAGAAAAGGAGTAATATAAGTTTATTATTAATTTATTTAAAAATTAATTATTCGAATTTTTATTAATTAATAAAAAAATTATGCATATATAATTTTTTATATTATTATTATAATTTCAAGAAGGTAATAAAGAAAAAATAGATAAACAATAAAAACAAACAAAAACGATTGAAGGGGAAATTGTGACTCAGTGGAGAAACTGCATGGTCATTCGGAAAGGAGGATATCGGAACGTCAATGAATAATATTCAGAACAGCGCGAGGTCTTTTGCGATTTTTGAAATCAGAAATGTCGTAAACATAGTTGCTTAGATCATTCAAAACAGAATTATTAATATTTGGAATGGAATTATAAAATTTTTTTTTGCAATTTTTATACACAAATTGTTTTAAAACTTGGGAGATAAAGAGCACATCTGATATCCTCATTTCGGAAAAACCAAACGGATTGGTAATTGGGGATGAAAAATGGGTCACATATGAAAACGTTGTGCGAAAATGATCGTGGTTAAAGCGTGGTGGAGCAGCTCAAACGGTGTCAAACCACGACTAACATCCAGGAAAGGATCTACCGTGCATTTGGTTGACTGGAAAAGATTATGATGGAAAAGATTGATTAGAAAAGATTATTATGATTTGCTTCCATATGGCCAAACACTAAATTCGGATCTCTACTGTCAACAACTGGACCGTTTGAAGATAGCGATTGATCAGAAACGACCAGACTTGGTCAACAAGAAGGTGTTGTGTTCCATCAAGACAACGCCAAGCCACACACGTCTATAGTTACTCGCCAGGAACTTCGGGATCTTGATTGGGAAGTTGCTTGATGCATCCACCATATATAGTCCGGACTTGGCACCAAGCGATTATCATGTTTTTTTTTTTTTTTTTTTGCATTGCAAAACTTCCTTAGTGATAAGAAATTGACATCAAGAGAAGATTGTGAAAATTGATTAAAAAAAAAAAGGTGAATATTTGATCAAAATTGGTAATCGAAACACGTTAAATATAAATTCTTGAAGTTCAAGTAAAAATAATGGATTTCTTTTTCCTCAACCTAATATTTACAGGCAACACGCGATTTGAAATTTGAATTTTTTTCATTTTAGTTTTTTGACATTATTCCTTACTACTGAATATTCTTTCAAAGTTTGTTTAAGCTAAGTAAGCCATTTCAAAATTACATGTTAAAAAGAAAAGAAATTAATTAACTTCACCTCAAAGAGATGTAATCTTGTTAAATTTAATTAGGTTCATCATTTTAAAATTCAATTAACCTAAACACAACGATTCGTATGCATCAATAATAATAATATAATTTTACATGCAATATGCGATTTGAAATTTGAATTTCTTTTTTTCATTTTAGTTTTGATATTATTCTTTACTATTGAATATTCCTTCAAAGTTTTTCTCTAACTTATATTGAGATTTAAGATGAATGAGTTGCTTATTATTTTTTTATCAAATGAAGTATTTAAAACCTCAAAATGCTTCTAAAGTTAAAAAAAAAAGAAATATAGAAGATCGAAGATACTATTCTATACCGATATACCATTCTATTCGAAGGCCCCGAATAAAGCAGTAAGACAGTTTGATTACATGTTACTGTGCCGGATATGGGTGTTGATTTCAGTGTGGTCTCAAGAGATTCAAGAAAGCAACTTTTCTTTATCTCTTTCTTTCAGACCTCATTCTTGCCACGTCAGTGCAGACTTTCCTGCGGATTAACTGCGGCACAGGCTCAGGAATTGCCATACTCAGATATTTTCCAAAATCTCTTAAGCTCATTCGTCTAAGAAGGACTTTGTACCCTCCAAACTGCCTGGAAATCTTCACTCGACGATAAAGCTTCTGTTTTCCTTTCTGCTACTCGTTCAGCGGGTTGGGGAATTAAGGTCAATGGGTGAGGTCCCAGTCAAACAAAGATAAGAGTCTAACATGGGAGATCATTTCACATGAGAGGAAAGATCTGCAGCTTTATGAAATCTTCTTATTGGCTGCTTTGAGTTTGTTTCTAGGAAGGCATGGTGGTTGCAGCTAGTTTGCATGTTCTGTAGGGACATGGATTGATTATCGTTTTGAGAAAGGGGAAAATGATTTTCCAAACAATTATTAGTTCATTACTAGCAACAAGGAAGACTATTTTATGAGAACCTAACAAACTTTTGGATCTACACAATTCAGAAGGTCCTGGAGATAAATAGTTTTAGCTCATTTACAGCAAATGACCAAATAAGTATCTATATTGGAAGGAAAAGGAAAACAATAGCATGGGGGAAGCAAGTATTTCGAGTGATGTCATTTACACAATGGCACGAAGTGTATTATTACATTCAAGCGTATCAACTTTTAAACAACAAATGAAATTTTCTGTTGCCTTTTCAAAGCTCCTTTCGCTGGTAGTTTCTTTTATACGTTTGTTTTCTCTTTCACTGGTGATGAAAAGCTTCCAGTAAGACAGATACGTGTTTGGCTTGCTCGTCGTAATTTATCGCCTGTGAAGGCAAAGAAGAGGTTTATGAAAGCAAGCAGTATTAGTAACCGTTTTCCATTCTGTGCTTATGCTGGCGTTCTCAGTTTTTTAAAAAAAATATTCTATGATTACTAAATCAGAAAAACTTTCTACATAAACTCGTGAGAACGACTTTTTAGGATAGTTTATTCAATTAAATCAGATTATGAAAATAGAGCAAAGGTTTGCTGTAAAAGCCAAGAAGCACTTAAAAAAAATTACCAAAAATTACAATATATTCTTTTAACTTTCAGAAGTTGCAAAAGACTAACATTGCGGCTCTTGGCTTATAAAATATTATTATTATTGATGATTTCAAAAAAAAAAAATGCTATGAATATTATATCTTATTGTTTTGTTAATTCTTTATTGAGACAGCTGAAGCGGATGCGCTAAGTAATCAAAGAACACATATAAATTGTCTTTTATTTCATTTACCCAAAGTATCTCGTAGCTAGAACAGGAGATTGTCAGAGTTGAGTACGATAACAAGTTTGGGCTCCATTATCCGATATTAAATGCGTCTTCCCGAAGCAATGCTGTCATTGTAGTTCACAAATTTCACAACGTTGCGACTCCGTTCCACCAGGTTTCAGGTTTCTGGACGGTCGCTTACGTCGTGCGAATCTGGCAGCAGGCGGGGTCAGGGGTGCTGCCTCTGCCACCGGACAGCGCAAGATCTACGAGAATGCCAGAGCAAGGAAGAGATTTTATTTATACGGAAAGCTGAAAGAAAAGGAGTCACTTTCTTGCATTGATTTTCGAAGAATTCAGCTCCATTCAAACATTTATACACATCAATGAGTACGTCAGTTGATTTTGCTTTAGCTTTTATGGGGGAGGGTTTTGGTCACTATTATAAGCTTGCATGTTGAAGCACGGAATTTCAATACAAACTGTTGCTAAAATGTAAGGAGTAGATGAATAATCTATCCAAGCTAGAAATATGGATACACACTAATGCCAATGAAAAATAGGGATTGAGACCATAAGATTAAAGCAACACGTACCTTTCTTTTCAAATTTCACTTTATTACAGCTCACACTCTCCTATATCTTTTATATCTCTGTATACAATTTCAATCGATAACTTAATTCTTTTGTTTATACTTGATTCAAATGCTTTTTTGAACTTGAAGTGGATGTTTACTAGATATTAAGTAATAGTTTATCAATAATTAGAAGTAAATTAAAGATTTAATTAATTAATTTTAAATTTTTTCAGATTAATTATATACTCTACAATGAATGGCGCCAGACAAACTTATAAAGCTTAGAACCCAGAAGAGAATTATTTCTGAAAGTGTTCTGCAACAGAGTGAAAAAATGCAGGAATTGACTTAAAATTTTTTTTATTGTCCACTTGTTTTGCATGTGCTTGGATCCTACTGCCTGTCTATACAGGAATTTATAAATTCCATTTTTTAATGTACACAATTTCTCAACATTACCTTGGGCACTTAAGTATGTAATAATAGTTGCAGACATGATAATAATATTTTAGGAGAAGTGTGATATAATTTAGCTGAATAATTGCTTCATAATTAAATGAAATGAAATATATATAAAATAGAGGACAGAAAATCAAATATAATTGTCCTTATAAATAATAATAATGAATGAAAAGAGTACATGCTTACTGTGTTGATTTTTGAAGAAATTCCTATTCTATTCTATTATTAATATTTTTGATATTTTATAAATTTTACTTTTTTTAAATTTATGAGTGATTTTTAATACCCATTTATGAGGGCATGTTTTGTTCAAGGAATTTTTAATATAATGGATTGCTACAGCTTGAAGCTGTGAAGAGTTTAAATGGAGTTATATTAAATTATCAGCCACCAGAGGCGTAGTGATCTATTTTCCAATACACCTAAGTGTGAAATCCTCAAAGAGATGTTTTGATTATCATCTGATGTTTTTGGGCACACTTAAAGGGCTAATTAGACCAGGTTTACAAGCTTAGCAGTTCAAGACCACTCTGGCATCCATACCACTGCTTGGAATTGAACCTGAGAGTACGAGGGCCGCCAGTTGGCGAGCATGTTCATGTGTTTAAATATGTTGAAAGAAAAAATTATTATACTCTATTTCAGCGCATACATCAAACAAAATGAAATTGTTACTATTTTAAATAACCAATCACCAGTATGGAGATGTAACTTTGATTCTGTTAACATAACGTGAGTTTCTTGAATAAACATGATGGCTGTTTATATATATCTTTCAAGCTTTGACCACACAGACACATACACACACACACATATATTATATATCACTATATATATACACACACATCATCTATATCTCACTCAACTTTATATATACAAATCTCATATATACGTACTTCGTGTGTATACGCGAGTGCGATATACCAACTTTTGAATTCAAAATCAAGATTGGCTCTTTACAAAAGCTCAAATACCAACTTAAATTGCTCAGCGCTTGTGTA